>VMDR010014321.1:0-23721 GCA_007922815.1 Macrotus californicus | reverse complement strand
ATGATCCTCTTTGCATACACATGTGGTGTTACTCTATTCTTCTGCTTGCATAAATGGGTAGAAAAACATGTGGAATAGTGTTCACTTAATGGTGGTCATTTTTAGGTGATAAAATGTGAGATCATTTTTAAGATTTTAGCTCTTTATATTTTGCATTGGTTACATTCTTCATAATGAATATTCTGATTTTAATAAAAATAATATAGTATATTTTTATTTTTAAACTTTATTTATTTATTTTTTATTTTTATAGAGAGGAGAAGGGAAGGAGAGAGGGAGAGAAACATCGATGTGAGAGAGAAACATTGACCACTTGCCTTCCACTCAAGCCCCAACCAGGGACTGAACCTGCAACCCAGACATTGCCCTGATCGGGAATCAAACCAGCAACTTTTCTGTGGGACGATGCCCAACCAACTAAGCCACACCAGCCAGGGTGACAATAGCAGAGCGACATTTTCCTTAAAGACAAACTAAACATGAATCTTCTAAGATAGTGAATGTGATCAAGTTGCAAAAGCAAGAGTATAGATGATTTTCTTTTTGGCATTTTTTTTTTGTATAAAATGTATTCACAGTATAATTGAAATACTATATCTTAACAATATGAAAATTTTAAAACTAATTAGATAAAGAAAAGGGAGACATATGGCCGGGTTGCTTGGTTGGAGCGTCTTCCCATTACCAAAAAGGTTGCCAGTTCAGTCCCTGTTCAGGGCACATACCTAGTTTGCAGGTGTGAGCCCAGTTGGTCTGTGTACGGGAGGAAACCAATGTCTGTCTGCCTCTCTCTCCCTTCCTCTCTCTCAAATCAATAAGCATCTCCTTAGGTGAGAATTTAAAAAAAGGAAAGGGAGAGTTAGGAATTTTCTTCTATCGTCATTCCCCTTTGAGCACCTGTCTTCCATTTTGCATGATTAAATAAAAGATGAGTCATATAATAAAAGTTTAAGTTGCTTGAGTATAATGCAGCCTTCAAGTTATTTAGAATGTGTGAGGAAGAGGTTTTCAGGAAGCATTAGACATTCCCAATAGATTTACTTCCTTCCTGTCTTCAGGGCTGTGTAGCCCAAGCCCCCTTTCTGAGTTCTCACATGCAAATAGGCCCAGGTGTAGGTCTGTTTGTCCAGGTACCTCCCTGTGTGCATAGCAGATGCAGTAAGCCTCTCCAAACTGGATTATGTCACAAATAAAAGAGTGCAAGATATTCTGTTTTGTCATTTGGGTGAAAATATGATCTGCTTGTTTTGTAGGTATGACCTTGCTGCGAGGGAATGGCTTGCGCTGAGCCGTTCAGTGAACGATGTGGTGGTTAGATATGGCCATTCCATAGCATTGTACCAGGTAAACTCTCCGCCTGGCACTGAGCCGGGAACTCGGCTCTTCCATAGTGACTGTCCTGTTGTGTGGTTGAAAACACTGTTTGATGCTTTTCTCCTAATCTTTTCGGTTGTGGTCAAATGCACATCACATGAAATTTATCATCTTAACCACTTTTAAGTGTACAATTCAGTGATATTAAATACATTCCAAATGTTGTGCGACCGTCAGCACCATCCATGTCTGTAACTTTTCTCATCTTATAAAACTGCAGCTCTGTGGCCATTGAACATTAAGTTCTTCATTTCTTCTCCCACAGCCCCTGATAAGCACCATTCAGCTTTCTATTTCTGTGATTTTGACTGCAGTGTTAGTTTTATTGGGGAAGAACTTCCTATATGGGGGGAGGGGGTATATAATAGGCTAATGTTTAAGTGCAAGTTAAAGTTAAAAAAAATACAACAGGACAGATTCTTAATGGATTTAAATTGTACTGGGATATTATGATTGTGGTATTAAATGGTTAAAAATTAATATGGTGTAGATTAGCATTTATGTTCATTAGCAAGGTTAGCCAAGAATGACCACATTGCAATATAACTGAATAATCATTTTCATTTCCTTGTTTTTGTGGTTTATGGTAGGATGAGGGAACTTTTCAACTTTATTTTTCCAAGTCATTTTATGACTGTAAAAGAACTTGCATGAAGAAGTCCAAGAAAAGTAGAAAATTGCTAAGAGAGATAGAACACACTTTTTTATTTTATTTTTTAACATTTTTCCTAGTAATTCACTGAATAGTGTATTTTACTAACACTTTTTAAGCTAAGAATGATGTTATTGAGGTTTGAACTGCTCCTTTTTTGTTCTCAGATTTAATCCTTTGGATGTGTTTAGAATGTTCGTATTTTCTCCCCAGGATAAAATTTACATGTATGGAGGAAAAATTGATTCAACGGGGAATGTGACCAGTGAGTTGAGAGTGTTCCACATTCACAATGAATCATGGGTGTTGTTGAACCCTAAGGCAAAGGAGCAGTACGCGGTGGTGGGGCACTCGGCACACATTGTCACGCTGAAAACTGGCCGAGTGGTCATGCTGGTCATCTTTGGACACTGCCCTCTCTATGGATATATAAGCAGTGTACAGGAATATGACTTAGGTAGGTATATTTTTTCCAGTGAGTTTTTTGGAATGTCCATTTAAAACCTTTACCCTTATTACTATGAGTGGCCCAGCACATTATCTTGAAATACCAGTCAATACCAATGTATTACTTGTGAAATTCAGATTATTGATGCTGCTGTGTAGTATATATATGTTACTGTCAGTTTGGCATGGGGCCCAAGATGGCACTAAATTCTTTACATGCTGAAAAATAAGTAAATAAATAAAAATGATTCAAAACAACAATTCCGAAGAAAAAATGTATTTGTTAAGACCTTTAGAGATTGGTTTAAGGGGGTGTGATTTCCCCTTACTTTGTAATTTTTCCTTTTGTTAAATTTTATCATCTCTTGTTATGGAGTAAGAGTACTAGCTATAATTTATATTTTGAGAAAGTAGATGCATAAAGTATATCTGTATATTGGTCAGTAAAGATCATGGGAATTAAGTGTTCTCTGCCTTTTCAATTTAATGTAATTCTTTTTCTGCATGGCATGTTAGAACATCAGAACATTAAACAAATTAAAGTTCGGCCACCTGACGTAATTAGTTTTAGGTGACCTTCCTTTAAAAATAAAATGATAGCCCTGGCTGGTGTGGCTCAGTGGATTGAGTGCTGGCCTGTGAGCCAAAAGGTCAACAGTTCAATTCCCAGTCAGGGCACACGCCTGGGTTGTGGGCCAGGTCCCCAGTTGGGGTGCTTGAGAGGCAACCACACATGGGTGTTTCTCTCCCTCTCTCTCTCCCTTCCCTTCTCTCTAAAAAGAAAAAGTAAAATCTTTAAAAAAAAAAAGAAAAAGAAAACAATAAAAGAAAGTCATATGTATCAATTCTCCTGAAACCTCATCTCTTGTCCCAAGCTATTTGGTAACTTTAAGTATTAGAGAGAAGGAGCCTGCAACACGTGCCTTTCACTGTTTTCTGTTTTCAGTTACAAACACATGGAGTATATTAAATACTGATGGGGCCCTTGTCCAAGGGGGCTATGGCCATAGCAGTGTCTATGACGACAAGACCAGGGCCCTGTACGTTCATGGAGGCTACAAGGCTTTCAGTGCCAATAAGTACCGGCTCGCAGATGATCTCTACAGATACGATGTGGACACCCAGATGTGGTGAGTGCTTTTCTTTCCCGCTTTCACTGAAAGCTGTGAATTCTGGCAGTTGCTGAGAAAATACTGCGCTATATTTTTGGCTTCGGGCCTAGCAGATAATTCTCTTCAATATTACGAAGAAATTTGGGGAAAAGCAGAGGTAATAAAGTAGGTAGTATTTACTTTGTTGCATTATTCTGTAATTTTGTAGTAGGTTTGTTAGAAAATGGCTTGGTATTCTTTTGAATTGGTTTTTAATTTTCATACATTCAGTACCCCCGTAAAATTTTAGCCCTTCGGAATCCTAAGGACTAAGTTGTTCTGAGTATTCACTCTGTTGTAAGTAAGTAGAATATATCCATTTTTCCTTTTCTTAATGACTGAGTGTCATGACTTAGTGACTTGAGGTCAGTTATTGGCATCCATGGAATCATCAAACAGAAATGGTCTTAGTACCTAAAAGATAAGAGCTCTTCCTCACTCTAAATAATATGTTGGTCTATATAAAGTATGCTAATTTTAACAAGTGTAAAGCAAATTTGATTTATGAAATAATGTAATTATAAAGCAGTAGTTTCTCTTCTTGCTCTTCCTATTTCTCTACATACTTGACACCATGCTGTGGATATTCATTTTATATTCTGCCTTTCATTAAAACCATCATTTCTAGTGGTGGTGGAATACTTTGTTGTGTAAGCCTATCCAGTTAGAAATTTTGCTTTCTCGCTTTTGTGTTACTGGTAAAGCATTGCGTGTAAGCTTCTGTCTGTATTTCACATAATTTCTGCCTAAAACTGCAATTATAAGGTCATAGATTTTTTAAATTATATTTTATTGATTACATTATTACAGTTATCTTGATTTTTTTTCCCCCTTTGCCACCCTCCACCCAGTTCCCCCTACTCCCTCTGGCAGTCCTCTCACCACTGTTCATGTCCATGGGCTGTGCATGTAGGTTCTGTGGCTACTCCATTTCCTGTGCTGTACTTTACATCCCCATGGCTATTCTACAACTACCTATTTGTACTTCTTAATCCCCTCACCTCTTCACTCATTCCCCCCCACCCCCTCCCACCTGGAAACCATTAAAACACTCTCTGTGTCCATGATTCTGTGTCTGTTCTTCTTGTTTGCTTAGTTTATTTTTTAGATTCAATTATTGATAGGTGTTTTTTTTACCACTTTATTGTTCATAGTTTTGATCTTCTTTTTCTTAAATATTTAACATTTCATATGATAATGGTTTGGTGATGATGAACTCCTTTAGTTTTTACTTGTCTGGGAAGCCCTTTATCTGCCCTTTGATTCTAAAGGATATCTTTGCTGAGTAGGGCAATCTTGGCTGTAGGTCATGCTTTTCATGACTTTGAATATTTCTTGCCAATCCCTTCTAGCCTGCAAAGTTTCTTTTGAGAAATCAGCTGACAGTCTTATAGGAATTCTTCTGTAGGTACTAACTGCTTTTATCTTGCTGCTTTTAAGATTCTCTCTTTATCTTTAACCTTTGGCATCTTAATTATGATGTGTCTTGGAGGGGGCCTCTTTGCATCCATTGTTTGGTACTCTCTGTGCTTCCTGAACTTGCATGTCTATTTCCTTCACCAAATTAAGGAAGTTTTCTTTCATTATTTTTTTCAAATAGATTTCCAATTTCTTGCTCTTTCTCTTCTCCTTGTGGCACCCCTATGGTGCGAATGTTGGATCTCTTGAAGTTGTCCCAGAGACTGCTTATAATATCCTCATTTTTTTTGGATTCTTTTTTCTTCTTCTTGTTCTGTGTGGTTGGTTTTTGCTTCCTTATGTTCTAAATCATTGATTTGATTTGCAGCTTTATCCACTCTACTGTTTCCCTGTAAATTGTTCTTTATTTCAAGTAGTGTATTCTTTGTTTCTGACTAGATCTTTTTTATGCCGTTGAGGTCCTCAGCTGAGTTCACGGAACATCTTTATAACCAGTGTTTTGACTGTGCATCTGATAGATTGCTTACTGCCATTTTGTTTAGCTCTTTTTCTGGAGTTTGATCTGTTCCTTCGTTTGGGCCATGTTTCTTTGTCTCCTTGTTTTGGCAGCCTCCCTGTGTTTGTTTCTATGTATTAGGTAGGGCTGCTTTGCCTCTACCTTTGTAGTGTGGCCTAATGTAATAGGTGTCCTGTAGGTTCTGATGGCACAGCCTCCCCTATCACACAAGCTGAGTACTTGAGGTGTGCCCTTTATGTGGGCTGAGTATACTCTCCTCTTGTAGCTGAGCCTTGGTTGCTGTTAGCAGATCAGTGGGAGGGATTTACCCAGGCCAGTCAGCTGCAGGGATTGGCTGTGACCACTTACCACCAACTTCTGCTCTCCTTGGAGGAACAGCTGTGCAGGGACAGGGTGGTGGTGCTCCGATGTGATCTGTAGCTGTCCATTGGGTGCATTGGCCCTGGAGTTTCCTGGGTGGTGCAGACCAAGGTCAGCCCCCACCTTTGTTTTGTCTGGGGCCACCCTGCCGGAGGTATAAGGCAACCTGAAATGGCTGTTACTTGTACTGGGCTTGGAGATTCCTAGGCAAAGCCAAGCTGTGAATCAAGGCTGGTTTCTTCTAGTGCTGGGCCTGGGGCTCACTGAGGCCAGCTGTTGCTTGTTTGAGAGGATTTAGGAAGTTGTGAAGCAGGAGCCAAGACCAGCCATTCATATGGGAAAGCAGCCTGTGTGCCCCTATAAACTGGGTGGTATGGAGTCTCTGGGGATCTCCAGGGCGGGTCAAACAGCGTTAGCCAGGTTGATGGAGTCTGAGATACGGTATCAGCTTGCTAGCTCTGTTGGGGGAGGGTTTAGAAAAGGGACAATGGCCTCTGCTTGCCTTGATGTCAGACACTTTGGTGTCTTGCTGTGTACCAGTGCCTTTCAAGCTGCTCCCCAGCGCTGGAGCTCAGAGGGCGTGAATCTGAGTAGGTGAGTCCGTGTGTGGTGCATTAAGAGGACTTTCTTGCGGCTCTAGCAGTTTCCTCCATCCATTCAGTCCCTGCTGGGTTTTGCAACCAGAAGTTGTGGGGACTTATCTTCCTGGCACTGGGACCCTGGGCTGGGGGCCCTGATATGGGGCTAGGACTGCTCACTCCTGAGATATCCCCCCCTGAATTTTTATCCACGACACGTGTGTGAAGGACCAGTCCATTCTGCATCTGCACCCCTCCTACCAGTCTGGTTGGATGTGGTGTCTTTAATTCCATACTTGTCAGACTTCTATTCAGCTTGATTCCTGACAGTTCTGAGTGATGGTTCTCCTATGTTTTAGTTGTCATTTTGACGTGGTTGTGCAAAGAGGTGAGCCATGTCCGTCTCTGCTGCCATCTTGAGCTCATAAACTTTTAAGGCTCTTAATATATTTTTTCAAAATTCTCATAGGTCCTTAAGCTTTTACATGTTTACTTAGTATTGAAAACGTTATATATAGGGAAAATCCAGAAATATTTGCACATTTGGATGTGAAATTAAGAAAATGGTTATGTTTGCGTTAGTGAATAGGTAGGTGATAAGTATTGTAAAAAACTAACCCTGTATTTACTATTTTTAAATCTCAAAAGGACCATTCTTAAGGACAGCCGTTTTTTCCGTTACTTGCACACAGCGGTGTTGGTGAGTGGGACCATGCTGGTGTTTGGAGGAAACACACACAACGACACATCCATGAGCTATGGCGCCAAATGCTTTTCTTCAGATTTCATGGCTTATGACATTGGTAAGTGAGATTAGTTGAACGTTAATTTTTGAGGATGGGTTGGGATAAGTGGGCTCTCTGAGATGTGCTACAATATCTTGCACAGAAGTGTCTTGTAGTTGTTTACCACCCAAATTGTGTTAAGCTGGTTCTTAGAATCTGATTTCATCCTTTTAAAAATTTCATATGGTCACATATTTGACCAGAAGAGGGCAGTATTTGTTCATGCAAAATAAATACTGGCCAATCTCTTGTTTTATCATTGGATGGTCATTTTTGTGCTAGCCACTGAGTTTGTACATCAGGGATTGTAAGTTATAGTCTTTGGCCTCATAGTGGGGGAGGCAGAGAACGGAGCATACAATATAATGGCAATTCAGAGTGTTACTTGCTCTGAGATGCGTGTATGAGAGCACTTATGAATGGTCCTTAACATGTGGGGGTAAGGGTTATGGTTTGGGAAAGGGCTGGGTCCTGAGGAACACTGGAAAGTCAGTTAGGCAAAGTCAGGCGGAGGCAAAAAGAGACCATGTGACATACTTGGGGCATGTGAGTAGTTTTGGCTGTATGGTAGCTGCACATTGGGGAGGGGTAGAACTAGAGACCCAAGCAGCTATTAGACTGGTCAGATCTTGAGGAGTTTGGGCCTTTTGAAGAATCTTACTTAAGCAGTGACAGAATCATACTTGTGTTTCAGGAAGAGCTCTTTTTGGCATTGTGGTGAGTAGTTGGCAAGGGGCAGCATGGGAGTTAGCGGACTGTTGCTGAAGTTCTGAGGAGGGTTTGCACCAAGGCTGTGCAAGTGGCAATGAGGATAAAGGGCTAGATGGGTTTGAGAACTCCCGGGAACTGGAGGATTGTCTGGGGTGTATTTTGAGAGAGATTACAGCATCTTGATTTCTAGGTAACTAATGTGGGCCAGGGTAGATGGTACTTTTTACCAAGGCTGGAAATGGAAGTACAGGGACAGGGTCTGGGAGGTGAGTAAAGTGAGTTGGGGAGCATGTTCAGCTGGAGATGACTATGGGATGGAGCAGTGCAGAGATCAGTGGGAATCTCCAGTAAGGGGTGAAGTTCTGTAGGGAAGCTGTGTCATCAGCGATGAGCCAAGAGCCAGAGGAGAGATGGATAAAGAAGTTGGAAAGAGAATGCAGACTGTGAAAGCATTTCAGAGGAGTGGGAGGAAAGTAAGGCGAGATTGGTGTCCTATGAGGGAAATGTTAACCATGGCCGTGGAGGATTAAAATAAGGCCTGGAGAGTCTTTCGGACTTCACAGCAAAGAGGTTATTTATTACCCTGTGCACATGGAGGAGTGATCCAGGTTGCAGGAGGCTACAAAATAATGTAAGGGAGGTGTACGCAGTGAATATTGACTATTTTAATTTAAAAAATGTATCTGTGAAAAGAAGAAAGGGGTGAGTTGAGTACTATCTTGGGCATATTTACATGCTGTGGTCAAAGCCAGGTGTGCCGAGAGGAAGGGGTCTTTGCCACGCTGTGGTTTTAAGGAAGGAAGCCAGGTGGGTGGGCAGGAAGCCCCTGTTCTCCATGTGAGGAAGACCACAGAGTCTGGACTGGTTGGAGAAGGAAATGAAAGCTGTTGTCAAGGTTGAATAAAGGTCTGGATTGAGTGGAAGAACGTTTGCTTAGCAAGTGTGAGTCAGTATCTCGGAAGCACATAGTGAATGTGAGTTGCATGTGGTTTCCCAGCAAGAGAAGTGGATAGCATCAATCAGAACAAAGGATAAGTAATAGATCTAAAGGACTGAGGAAAGGAGTTTTAAAAAATTAGATAAAGTTGAATGTTTTTTTTTTTTTTTTAGTTTTAATTTTTCACCTGTGTTTTCCTATTTTAGCTATTGTTTGGACAGGTCAGTATAGAGGGGGAAATAATTATGGAACTCATGTTTTACTTACATAAGCTTTGAAAAATATAAAATATGCTTAACTTAAAGAACATTGTAGTGAGGGAGACCTGGTTGATTTGGCTTAGTGGGTTGAGTGCCGGCTTACAAACTGAAAGGTCGCTGGTTCGATTCCCAGTCAGGGCACATGCCTGAGTTGTAGGCCAAGTACCAAGTTGGGGGCATGTGAGAGGCAACCAGTTGGTGTATCTCTCACACATCGTTGTTTCTCTCCCTCTCATTCTCCCTTCCCCTCTCTCTAAAAATAAGTAAATAAACTCTTTTAAAAAAGACATTGTAGTGGGTGAAATTGATAGGCAACAGAGTGAGTGATGTGGGTGTCACGAATGTTGGATGCATTCACTACTTAGAATTGGCATATGGTCCTGCCTTTCTTACGTGCCCTGCTGTTCTGCTGCAGCATTTTACCTCAGAAATGATGGTGTGACTAAGAAAAAGGGAGAGGCACGTTTTATGAGGTTGTGTCTGTTGCAGTCTTCTTTAAAAAAAAAAAAGCCAGTTCCTACTGATGATGAATGGCAGTCTCATCTGAAATGCGTTTTTCTTGCTCCTAGCTTGTGACCGCTGGTCAGTGCTTCCCAGACCTGATCTCCACCATGTCAACAGATTTGGCCACTCAGCAGTGCTCCACAACAGGTAACTGGAAAAGAAAGTGCTTACTCCTTTTCTCTTGGGTTTACAATGAAAATGAAGTAAACATGAAGACGTGAGATTGGACTTACATATTATTTGCAGGATTTTCTCATCCTATTAGTTTTTCACAGAATTATGTAGGTATGAATTTCCTGATTTATATTTAAAATATTTGATGTTCATTTGAATTAACTTCGTGCCATGTTTGTGGATGTGTTTTCTGTTTGCATGCAGGAGTATATTAGCTTGATGTTGGCTGAATGCATCAGACCACAAAAGTTGTGTGCAGTTACTGTCTTAGGTCCTCTCTCATTTGCTGTTGTTTGTGGTACTTAGGTCTGAGTGGTAAGGAGATTTGAAAAAAGAGAGAGGGCACATCAGATTGGGGCTAAGGTAGGGGAACAGAGATGGGGAGATTGTGAAGCTTCGTATAGAAGGAGTTTATAGTCTTTGATAATCTGGCGTCTGCTTTGCATTGCTCAAAAATGCCTGGCCCAGACTAACAGAGCTCTTCATCAGTCTGCCCCTGGAGAAGGTTCTTTCCTGTCAGCGTGCACCTGTTTCCTACAGTGTGCTGTAACGAGTTTTGATGTGTTAAACAGCCTAATCATGTTACTAATTTTTCTCATTTTTGTTTCTGCTGCTATTACTGTTTCTACTTCACTTTTAAAAAATACAACCACAATACAATGATCACACTTTAAAAAAAATGAATGGTAATTTAATATCACTCAGTGTTTAATCAGTGTTCAAATTTCCCAGTTGCCTCATAATTGTTTTCTCATTTTACCATTTATTATTATTTTTTAAGTATTTTTTTATTTTTCAATTACAGTTAACATCTAATAGTATATTAGTTTCAGGTGCATACCTCAGTGTTTAGACATTTTATAACCTACTAAGTGATCATCCCAATAAATCTTGTACCCACCTGACACCATACATAGTCATTAGAATGTTATTGACTGTATTCCTTATGCTGTACTTTACATCCCTGTGGCTTCTTTAACAACCAGTTTGTACTTCTTCAGCCCTTCACCTTTTTCACCCATCCCCCAACACCCCTCTCATCTTGCAACCATCAAAGCGTTCTCTGCACCCATGAGTCTGTTTCTCTTCTGCTTGTTTATTTGTTGTTTTTCCAGATTCACTTGTTGATAGATATGTATTTATTGCCTTTTTTTGTTCATATTTTTTACCTTTTCTTTTTCTTCTAAGTCTTAAAGAAGACCCTTTAACATTTCATATAATACTAGTTTGGTAGTAATGAACTCTTTAGTTTTTTCTCGTCTGGAAAGTTCTTTATATGAGGTCTGTCTGTTAAATGTCCAGCCATCGTTAATATAACAAGAACAATTTATGCCATATCGATGTAACCTGGCAGCCAAGGAGAGTGCACTGGAATGCGCATGCATGAACAATAACTTCACTGTACTAGTCAGGGGGCAAAGTAGATGCTGTTGAGTGAGCATGTGCACTGTATGGCCATTGCACTCAAAATGACTGAGCGAACAGAGCAGTGAATCTGCATCAGGTTTTGTGTTAAGCTTGAATATTCCTCCATGGAAACTATTTGGATGATTCAGAAGGCCACAGTTATGGGCATCTGGTGATTGGCAGCTTCATCAGGACAATGTGCCCGCTTATGCATCATTGTGCAGTTTTTTTGCGAAACATCCAATCACCCACGTGACTAAGCCCCTCTACAGCCCAGATTTGGCACCCTGCAACTTCTGGCTGTTTCCAAAACTAAAATCAACTTTGAAAGGAAGAGATTTTAGACCATTGATGAGATTTAGGAAAATCCGATGGGACTGCAGATGGTGATTGGGAGAACTGTGTGAGGTCCCAAGGTGCCTACTTTGAAGGAGACTGAGGTGTCATTGTCCTATGTACAATGTTTCTTGTATCTTCAATAAAAGTCTATTTTTCATAATACATGGCTGGATACCTTCTGGACAGACCTCATATGTCCTGAATGACAACTTTGCCTGGTAGAGTAGTCTTGGTTGTAGGTCCTTGCATTTTATCACTTTGAATATTTCTTGCCATTCTTCTGGCCTGCCAAGTTTCTGTTGAGAAATCAGCTGATAGTCTTATGAGAGCTCCCTTGTAGGTAAGTAACTGCTTTTCTCTTGCTTCTTTTAAGATTATCTCTTTGTCTTTAACTTCCTTCATTTTAATTATATGTCTTGACATGGGTCTCTTTGGGTTCTTCTTGGTTTGGGACTCTGCGCTTCCTAGACTTGTATGTCTACCTCCTTCACCTGGTTAGAGAAGTTTTCTATCACTTTTTCGAAAAGGTTTTCAATTGCTAACTCTCCTCTCTTTCTGGAAACCCCACGATAAGAATGTTGGCGTACTTGAAGTTTCCCAAATGCTTCTTGCGTTATGTTCATTTGGGGGAGGATGGGATCGTTTTTCTTCTTGCTGTTCTGATTGGGTATTTTTTGCTTTCTTATATTCCAAATCACTAATTTGATTCTCAGCTTCATCTACTCTCTTATTGATTCCCTGTAAATTATTCTTCATTTCAGTTAGTGTATCCTTCATTTCTGACTGGTTCTTTTTTACGTTTCCTGTGTTCTTTTTCAGGTTGTGGAAGTTCTCACTAAGTTCCTTGAGCATCCTTATAGCCATTGCTTTCAACTCTATCTGGTAGTTTGCTTGCTTCCATTTTATTTAGTTCTTTTTCTAGAGATTTCTTTCATTTGGGACCTGTTTCTTTGTCTCCACATCTTGGCTGTTTTCTGTGTCTGTATGTATTAGGTAGAGCAGCCAGGTCTTCCAGACTTGGTGGGGTGCCTTGTGTAGTAGGTGTCCTGTAGGGCCTAGTGGCGCGGCCTTTCCAGGTTGTAGAGTAGCTCACCTATGTTTTCTTCTAGTGCATGTGTGGCTTCATTTTTTTTTCCAAGTGGTTCTTTAATCCTTTTAGACTTTATTCTGGTGTGGAGAAATTGACTCAATTTTATCTTTTCCCATGTTTGTTTAATTATCTCCATTACCATTTACTAGAAAGTCCATCTCTTCTGCACCAATTTAAGATGCCACTTTTACTGTGTACTAAATAGTCATGTGTACTTTTATCTGTTTCTTATTGATTTATGCATCATTGCACAATTTTAAGTAGGGAGACTTTATACTTTTAAAATTATACATATTAATTTTTAATATCTAAGAGTGTGTAGGTTTAGAATTATGAATTTAATATTTTATTGTTAAGTATATTTTATTGATTATGCTATTATAGTAGTCCCATTTTTTTTCTCTCCTTTATTCTCCTCCACCCTGCACCCCCGGGCCCACCAGCATTCCCCTGACCCTAGTTCATATCCATGGGTTGTACATATAAGTTCTTCAGCTTCTCCATTTCCCATAGTTTTCTTAACCTTCCCCTGTCTATTTTGTACCTACCCTTTATGCTTCTTATTCCCTGTACCTTTTCCCCCTCTCTCCCACTTCCCCCGCCCCACTGATAACCCTCCATGTGATCTCCTATTCTGTGATTTTCTGTTCCTATTCTAGTTGTTTGCTTAGTTTGTTTTTGTTTTTGTAGGATCAGCTGTTGATAATTGTGAGTTTGTTGTCATTTTACTATTCATAGTTTTTGATCTTCTTCCTTTTCTTAGATAAGTTCCTTTAACATTTCATTATAATAAGGGCTTGGTGATGATGAACTCCTTTAACTTGACCTTTTCTAGGAAGCACTTTATCTGCCCTATCATTCTAAATGATAGCTTACTGGATAGGGTAATCTTGGATATAGGTCTTTGCCTTTCATGACTTGGAATACTTCTTTCCAGGCCCTTCTTGCCTGTAAGGTTTCTTTTGAGAAATCAGCTGACAGTCTTATGGGAACTCCTTTATAGGTAACTGTCTCCTTTTCTCTTCATGCTTTTAAAATTCTCTCCCCCTTTTTTTTAATCTTGGATAATGTAATTATGATTTGCCTTGGGTCCAACTTCTTTGGGACTCTCTGAGCTTCTTGGACTTCCCGGAAGTCTATTTCCTTTGCCAGAGTGGAGAAGTTCTCCTTCATTAGTTTTTTGAATAAGTTTTCAATTTCTTGCTCTTCCTCTTCTCCTTCTGGCATCCCTGTGATTCAGATGTTGGAATGTTTAAAGTTGTCCTCGAGGTTCCTAAGCCTCTCCTCATTTCTTTGAATTCTTATTTCTTCATTCTGTTCTGGTCGAGTGTTTATTTCTTTTCTTCTCCAAATCGTTGATTTGAGTCCCAGTTTTCTTCCCTTCACTGTTGGTTCCTTGTACATTTTGCTTTATTTCACTTTGCAGATCCTTCACTTTTTCCTCTATTTTGTGATCATACTCAACCAATTCTGTGAGCATCCTGATTACCAGTGTTTTGAACTGTGCATCTGATAGGTTGGCTGTCTCTTCATCACTTAATTCTGTTTTTGGAGTTTTGCTCTGTTCTTCCATTTGGGCCATATTTCTTTGGGAACAGCTGTTAATGTTTTAAGGGGTAGATCCTTAGGTATTTGCTAGGGTGGGGCAATCCATGATGCTGCTTTGTGGTGCTGTATGTGGGAGAGGGGTCAGAGAGAAAACAGTTCTGCTCGCTTGGCTCTTGGCCAGCTTTCAGTCACTTCCTCCACTACCCAGAAGCAAATTGGACCCTTGGTGATGATTCCCGGGTGGGTGGGTTTATGTACGTCTAGGATTGCCGCATAATCCCATAGGTTTTTTTCAGTCAGGGGTTTTGAGGCTTTATTTCCCCACACCGGAACCCTGGGTTGCATGGTCTGTCTCTCTGTCTCTCCAGTTGTTCCTCCCAGTTTATTCGCATGCAAATGTGGGACCTTCAGTCTGCCAGCCCTTGCCTTGCCTACCCTGGTCCTCCAGCCACCCTCTCCGCCCTGATTGCCTGTCTCTGTTCCTCCTACCAGTCTGAATGAATGTTTCTTCTTTTAACTCCTTGGTTAATGGACTTCCCATACAGCTCATTTTTCTGGCAGTTCTGGTTATTTTTTGTTCTTAAATTTGTTGTTGTCCCTCTTTTGGTTGTACGAGGAAGCAAAGTGTATCTACGTACACCTCCATCTTGGCCAGAAGTCCTATGTATTTAATTTTAAAATATGCTCACTTACCCTGCTGCTAAAATATTCCAGGGAATCATGTTTAAAAGCCACTGTGTTATGATGAGAACTTTTTAATATATGTTCTATAAAGAGTATATGTATTATTGGAATTTTCCAGTTGGAAAGACCAGCGTGAAACATTAGAATTTGAGAGGAAGGGTATATAAGAATGTTTTTTGAGACCCCAGAAAATAATTTCCTGCAGGACTTTTGATATGTAATATTTGTTTGAAGATTGCAAGTAGCGTATCATGCCTTTGTTTTTAGGTTTCCGGTAAACTGCTCTCCCTTTTTTTTCCTTCTAGCACCATGTATGTGTTTGGTGGTTTCAACAGTCTCCTCCTCAGTGACATCCTGATGTTTACGTCAGAGCGGTGTGAGGCGCACCCGAGTGAAGCTGCCTGCCTCGCAGCAGGGCCTGGCATCCGGTGCGCGTGGGACACAGAGTCATCTCAGTGTATCTCCTGGGAGCTGGCAACAGAAGCACAAGAAGAAAAGTTAAAATCAGAATGTTTTTCCAAAAGACGTATGTTTTTTCCCTTCTTAAAATATAATTAACTTGAGATCTCATTTTATCTGAATTATGAAGGCACTTAGCGTATGTATACTTTTTAGGTTCGTGTTATCGCCCAAAAATATTTAGTAAAGCTTACGCAAAGGTTTTATGGAAAATAGGTTTGTAAACATCTTTATAATGGGTGGAAACATGCCCTGTGGCTCCTGCAAGCTGTCCGCAAATCACAGAGACAAAAAATCCCTGAGCGTGGCCTAGACTTTGTATATCTGCTCTGGAACGTGGCTGCATTTTGTTTGAGGAAATGCAATCCAGTGATTTTTTGTGTGTGTTGATGGGAATATTCTATATTTGCACTGTCACAATATGGTAGCTCCTAGCCACATGCCGCTATAAAGCACTTGAAATGAGACTGGTGTGACTGAAGAGCTGAGTTTTTTACTTTAATTAATTAAAATTAAGAAATCCATGTGGCTAGTGGCTACCATTTTGCCTTATGCAGTTCTCACGTTAAGGGTGAGGTGAAGAGGGCCAACCAAAAAAGCTGTGTTGGGGTTGACCGTTCTCGTGGACAGAGGTAAAGTCGCTGCTGTCTTTGCAATGTACTGTTCTTTTCTAGCTTCTCCAGTTCAGCTCAGCAGTGACAGCAAGACAGACAGTTGCTGAGGATGAATAGTGAACCCTGCTTCAAAAACTGCCTCTTATGCTTTCCAAGCTTTCTTGCATACTTAGCTTTTTACCCTTATGCTCTGACGTTTACCACAATGCAAAGTAATATGTGAGAAAGTCCATTAAGAGTAAGAAACATGTGCCCTGGCTGCATAGCTCAGTTGATTAGAGCATCTTCCCAATATTCCAAGGTTGTGGGTTCGATCCCCAGTCAGAGCACATACAAGAAGCAACCAATGAATGCATACATAAGTGGAACAACAAATCCATGTTTCTTTCTTTCTCCCTCCCTTCCTCTCTCTCTAAAAGTCAATAATTAAAAATTAAAAGATAAAAGAGTAAGAAAAATGTCTCTGTAGAATATTTTTTCACTTCAATTAATTTAAAGTATGTTGACTGGATCTCTGAACTATTAGGGCTGGTATGGCAGTTATCATGACAGTTATGGTGGACAGAGGCAGCTTTCACTTTTCAGCCGAACATAAATCCTCAGCGAGGACACCCAGGCCGCCTTCTAGGTTCACTGGTGAGCTGGCGAGCACTGGAGAACTGAGATGTCCAGAACCTGGTAGGGTTAGTCCCTGGCCCCTAAAAGGGACAAAATCAGTGACATAGTTCTTTTTTAACCAAATTTTTAAAAATGTTTTATTTACTTTTAGAGGAGGAGGCAAGGGAGAAGAGGGAGAGAAACACCAGTGCGGGAGAGATGCGTTGATTGGTTGCTTCTCACATGCCCTGACTGGGGATTTGGCCCGCAACCCGGGCCTGTGCACTGACCAGAAACCAGACTGGCAGCTTTTTGGTCAGCAGGCCGGTGCTCTGTCCACTGAGTCACACCAACCAGAGCGTAACCAATTTTTTTAAAGTTCAACTTAAATGTGCAGGTTTATAGGATATAATACTCGCTTAGCTTAGGTGGTTCAGCATGAACCCATTTTATATTAACTCATCTCAAGTGTTGCCCCCTGGTTCACTCTGCCTTCTGTTTGGGCTCAGCCCTTGGGGTGACGACCAGGGCAGGAAGAGCAACCGAAGGAGCAGGGTGTGGAGTCTTTGTGAGAATGGGCCCTACTCTTTCTTATCCATGGACTTCAGCAGGTGCCGTGTCCACGAGTGATTCAACAGATGAGGCAAAGTGGTTGTGCAGCTTCTCTTTCATTGCTAACCTTGACCTGTCTGCTGTCTGGGTTCAGTGGGAGATGCAGCAGGTCTGTAGCAGCCCAGAAGTTCTCAAACTTACACCCTTGGATTTACATATACGGATGCAAAATGCAGCTCAGCCTGCTGCCTCCTTTGGCGTTCTGTGGTGCTGCCTACTTCCTGTGCCCAGATTAGCCTTGTGTTCATAGCTGGGAGGAATGGCTTGGTCTCCTATCTTACTTTGTTTGACTCCTGGGAAGCTCCTGGTGTTCATTCTGTTTTTAGGTTTTTTTTCCTTGGGAAGAAAAGTATTTAAAGAACCAGAGCTACTTCCCTCTTATCTTGCTGTTGTTGAATTAAATTAGCCTCTCTTGTTTTTCACTTTCTGTGTACTTTTGTAGGGGGCGTGGGTACAAAATAATGTTTTTTCAGATTGTTTACTTATTTCTAAATCTGTTTTATTTTAACATGACCTCACCCGTGTATTTTCCTGCCAGTTGCGCTCCTCATTTTACTTCCCAACCCTGGTTACATTTGTTTTGTTCTTGTTTTGTTTTTGCCTCAGTCTCATTGTGCTCAACAGCAGTTGTAATGGCCTATGACTTTTCTGAGGAGAAGCTGTCACAGTTGATGGGTTTTTCTTCTCTTCATAGCTCTTGACCATGACAGATGTGACCAGCACACGGATTGTTACAGCTGCACAGCCAACACCAATGACTGCCACTGGTGCAACGAATACTGTGTCCCTAGGAACCACAGCTGCACAGAAGGCCAGGTCAGGGGCTGTTCCTGAAGGACTTCAGAGGATGGAACAATCCAGAGTGGGGTTGTGTGTAGATTCTAATGTGTGTGGTGTAAATACTGGCCCAGCGTTACTTGTAAAACCTTCAGTGTAGATTTGGGTTTTTATTATTGCTCAGGTTTTCTTTTGGGAAGGGATACTCTGTGCATTCTAATATTCCGAAGGTCATTGTCACAGGGTTGACATGTGGTGTTTTAGGAAGAAGGACTAGGGTTTGAGTGACCCCATCCCTAGGCGTGGCTGTGGCTGAACACTGGAGCCTCAGTGTGAGGCTTGGCGAGCTCTACCTGTGCAGGGGTTTAGGAGCAAGTTAAAACTTGAGACTAAAAGTGAGTCAGGTGTGTAGCGGCCACACTGAATTGTGGAAATAAATCTCCTTGTCTTCTGTTATATCTTGGCTCAGCATAATTACCTGTAATGTTCACCATTTGGAATTGTTTGTTTAGGTTAAAAGGCCACAGAGATGATGACTGAATTTTTGTAGTTTTTTCAGTTTATGTGTAAGACATTCTTTGTCAATCTGTGAAGCAGTCCATAAAATATAAAGCTTTAGCCTGTTTGGGAGGCATTTGAAAAGCACTGCATTCAGCATTCCCACTCTACAGATGAGCAGGTTGCAGCATGGCATTTAAGAGTGTCCTGCTCCCTTATTGGGTAAAGGCACATCCTTGAGCAGAACCTTCCACTAAAGTGTTTCACTGCAGTGCAGCTTCATATGCATCCCATTTATTTATGTGTTTGTAGTTTGCTGCTTTAATTCAGTTTTTAGTATCCTGTTTGTCCTCCCCATGAGTTCTCTCTGTGGATATGAGAAAAGCTGTTGTCCGCTGTGTTCTAGGTCTCCATTTCCAGATATGAGAACTGCCCCAAGGACAACCCCGCGTACCACTGTAATAAGAAGACCAGCTGCAGGAGCTGTGCCCTGGACCCGAGCTGCCAGTGGGAGCCCCGGAACCAGGAGTGCATCGCCCTGCCCGGTAGGCTTTCCAGCGGCACCTTGGGGTGTGTGTGGGTCCAAAGACTTTACACTCATGCCCCCAATACTGCACAGCCTTGATCGAACCCAGCAGGGGTGGACAACCTCACTTCATCCATTCATCGCCCATACCACTATTGTCATTGTTATTTTTTTAAACAAAAATATAGTTCTTAAGTATGCTCCTGCCATCCTTTGAAATGAAGTGAAACATCGTCTTCTGCTCTGGAGAATCAAATAACCACTTGGCTCTGTAGCATCGAGCCCACTCCATTATCTTTGCCCCACTCTGCTGTGGAAACCTGGGAACAGAAAGCAGCGGTCTCAGCAGCCAGTCTGCTGGGCACCTGCTGAAGACTGCTTCCTGTGGACCACTGGGGTTAGATGGTCAGCACCTTCTGACGAGGAGAGGCGAGATGTCTGTGTCCACAGCACCTCTTGGGGTGATCTCAAGCCCCAGATACCTTAATTTATGGCACTTCTGAGGTTTGGGATGATGAGTTAGGGGGTCTGAGGCCGGCCAGCTAGCCATGACTGAAACTGTGATATATTTGCTCAACCAGGATATCCAGGAAGGGGAATTCCTGTGGCACTGCCCTGCATCTGCAGCATGTGCAGTCGGGCTCTGCGAGGCCTCTTGTGATGTCCTTTGGAAGTACTTGATTTATCTTGCATGAGTGGGCTCCTTGTTCTTTATCTCACTGCCTCTCAAACTGTAATGCACAGCAGTATATCTGGGGATCTTGCTATAAGTCAGATTCTGGTACAAATCTAGTATGGGGCCCAGACTCTACATTTGAACAAGCGGTGACACTGAATCCACACTTTGAGGAGCAGCTGTTTATCTGCTCTTAAATGACCCCTAACCCATGGTACCTTCATTCATCTCGCCGACTTAATGAACGTCGCTGATGGCGTCTCCGGGGTACTTTGGTTCTGGAGACTTGGGTTCTGGTAAAGTTGCTGTGCTCACTGTCTCCCAGGAGATATTCGAGGCCTCTGTGTGGTTCTTTGGGCGGGTTCAAGGCCATTACCGTAGCAGATCACAGGTGCGCTTTCTGTGCTGCAGCTGTATCGCTTTGGGGTTTTTTCCCCAAAGGATCTTTTCACTTCATTTTCAGGATAATTTGTGCACTTGATTTTACCTTCCATTTGATGTGAAAACAGTGTAGCTTTTGAAGACTGTAGGTTTGTTCCTTCACCAACTCATTTTCCCATTCTTACAGTTTTTAACTCCACCCTTCCAATATGCACATTAATTTTTCTGCTCTTAAAATTTTAGTCTTGTTTCTAATTGTTCTTCAGAAGGAGATTTATAAAATCCAACACTGGCACCAAACAAGTGCTTTCTTTGAAAACATAGGAGTGTTGGCGTTAGGATATGTTTTTGAGATCCAAGAAATATGACTGTGATAAGCATTTTTTAAATTCTCGTATTCTGTATCTGGTCCTTCGTAAGGCGTCTGATGCTCTCACCACATCCTCATAAGTACCTGGAATTCAGATCCCAAAAACCATTTAGATTTTCAGTAATTTGAGTCAGTGTATAGTAGGTTTGTGTGATGTCTGAAACTGCTTTTCTTTCTCTCCCTCCCTTACAAAAGCCGTTTAGGTTTTCAGTAATTTGAGTCAGTGTATAGTAGGTTTGTGTGATGTCTGAAACTGCTTTTCTTTCTCTCTCTCCCTTACAAAAGAAACCATCTGTGGCAGTGGCTGGCATTTGGTTTTAAACTCATGCATGAAAATCACCACCGCCAAGGAGAATTATGACAACGCTAAATTGTCCTGCAGGAACCACAACGCCTTCTTGGCTTCTCTCACAAACCAGAAGAAGGTGGACTTTGTCATTAAGCAGCTGCGGATGATGCAGTCGTCACAGAGCGTGGTGAGTTAACACCCGCGGAGGCTGGGTTCCCAGCACCTGCTGCTCTGAGGGCGCCTGAGGTGCTCGGCAGAAGGAGCGCTGGGGGGCTGACTGGGAGCTGCTGTCAGTCTCCTCCTTCCACACCTTCTTTCTTATCCTACGTTGTTAACGCTTTATTAGACACTTCTGTTCAGTTCCATTTCAGTAATTATGCATGTACTGAATAGTAACATACGTACCTCTGCACGTAGCTTTGTGACAGCGGTAGATGATTTCATATCTGTTTCATCCCGAGGTTCTGCTGCGGAGGGAGGGGCATGTCGCTACTACTAGCTAGGTTGAGTTAAGGCACCCAAGTCTCTCCGATTCCAGGGATTATTACAGTGTGCAATATGATTGCAAGTTCATCACTCTAAGGAATGCACATTTGTTTGCACCTTTCCTTAGGCCTGGCCAGCCCAGAAGGGGAGGGTACCTTACCAGGAGTTTCTAAGTGCAGAAAGGCCTCAAGTTCTCTTTCCGCCTGCTCAGTGCTCTGATGGGGCTTGTAGTTGACATTCCACAATCACATTTGGTCTTTTTGAGACCAAAGTCCTAGACTGGGGTCCTATCCTCAGTTAATCAGGTAGTCACAAGACTAAGCTCGTAACAGTGCTGGCTTTGGTGCAGAGCAGGTTGGGGGGACGTTCTGCTCATCAAGCAGGGAAAAGCAGTAGGTAGCACGGCCTCGGGTATGGCCTTCTTCAGGTGAGGCTTGGAGTGCGGTCTGGGTCCTGACTACAGGTGGCCCCCGTGTGCCACCTGGAGGGCAATTCTGCAACTGGTAGGAGGTGCCCTATAGTTCTCAGTTAGTCTTTTTCTCTTCCAGCGCAACCTTGGTATGGTGTAGACACTCAGACATTGGTCACACATCGTAAATGTTGGTTACCTCAGGGGCACGAGGACCACATTTGATGTTTTATATGTTAATGTGACCAGACAAGGGACCTGGCCCTGAGTGGGTCTGCATAGGGCCAGCCGGTAGTGTATGGGTTCTTGACTTCATGCAGGAAGGATTTCACAGCGTGAGTCCAGGTGACTATGAGGGTATGTTTATTAAAGCTGGGGACAGTGAAACAAGGAAGGCCTTAGCATAGAAGAAGTAACAGGAGAGCCCAGGCTGCTTTAGCTCACTGGGAAGTCAGAGAAAAGGGGGCCTTGGAGACGAGTTCAGGGGTTAGCCAAGGGTGAGCTGCCGCTGCTCATTGCTCCCCTGGTTGTAAGTCTCCTGCGGTCCCTTAGAGCTTAGGAGATGAGTGCCTGTGGGGGGGACAAGAGGAGGAAGGGAACAGCGGGGGCCTGCTTCCCAGAGGGAGAGCGCCCTGGGTCCTTTGTCTTGAGGGCTTTTTTCTTTTTAAGATTTTTTTATTTATTTGTTTTTAGAGAGGGGGTGTGATGGAATGGAGAAAGACAGGAAGAGAAACATCGATGGGGACCATACCTGCATCCCGGGCTTGAACCTTGACTGGGAATTGAACTGGTGACCTTTCACTTTGCAGGGTGCTACCCAACCAACTGAGCCACACCAGTCAGGACTGTCTTGAGGACTTTTAACTCTCTCTTGCAGGCAGGCATTTGAGAGATCTCAGGGAAACGTTTTAGCAGAATATTCATCACTTTTCCTAGTGTGCCACTTGAGGGTTGTGGTCTGTACTGATGGGTCAGCGCCAGGCAGGGAGTTGTTTGTCACTGCAGCTGGTCCTGGCATTGCCGGCCTAGTCTTGCTGCTTTTCTGTGCCTGGGGCCGAAACACAGTTGAGGCCTGGCTGTTATCTCTAGCGAGGTGACCTTCTGAATCTGACTGTAAATTGCTCAGTTTGATCAGCTCTCTGTCTCAGTTTCCCTGTTCCACTTGCCAAGGAATTTTCCTAGCTTCTTCCTCTCCTGCCTTAGTAAGAGCTTTTTCAAATTCATAATCTCCATTGGAGACTGCTCATATTTGTTTCTCTTCACCTGACCCCCAAATATGGGTCTCTACAGTTCTACCGTTGGCCATCAGCTTACCTTACCTGTAGTCAACTCCTTCAGAAAATTGATGACTTACAGTTTTGCTCATTACCAGTGATTCCCAATTCCATGTGTATTAAAGAACAGCTGTTTGGAAGGGTTTAGCTATCCCAGCTGGCCACAGATGTTCTCTTTTCTGGTCCCTCTTCTGTCTTCCTCAGGTTTTCTAGCTCTAGAAGGTTCTAGGTAGTCAAATTAGCTGGGAGTACCTTTACACAACAAGAATTCACAGTCTGGTGGTAAGCTGTAAGTTAAGCTGTAAGTCAGACTGAGAGCCCAGGCTTATGCAAACACAAGAGTACTCAGCCTGGCCTTTAGGGCAGAGGCGGGCTGATAGACAGCCAGACAGAGGTAACCTTTGAAGAAGAGAAGGAGCGAATTGGGAAGGTGAATAGGGAAGGGCTTTCTGTGCTTTGCTACCTGCACATCCAAGATGAGGAGATTGAGGCATGAGCTGCAGGCTGGGTAGAAAGAGTATAGCTGGGTCTTACAGGAATCAAGGTCAAAACCTGAGAAGCCTTATCTACAGTGCTAATTGCCTTGAGTTTTATCATGAAAGCACAGGGAAGTTATTGAAGGACTTTTAAAAAGCATTAGTTTTAATTATTTTCCTTTCTTAAAAATAATACATATTTCAAAAAAACTAAACAAACAAAAAATAATAATACGTGTTTCAAAGGAAATTTATAAAATAGTAACATTAAAAATAAATATTACTCATTACAACTAAAAATAACTACTTTGGATGTGTTTATTTCTTTTAGGTCTTTTAA
>VMDR010014320.1:0-23731 GCA_007922815.1 Macrotus californicus | reverse complement strand
TAATTATATGGAATATAACACACAGGGGATCTGAACTCTTCTGCTTATTAATTTAAAGGCTGCAAGACCTCCTACAAGTTAAAAACCCCTTCATAAAGGGTGGCAAGTGACAGTCTTTGGCCTTATTGTACCTGTCCAGTAATCATCAGATTTTGAGATTGCATTACAGAAGTCAGGGTAGTAGCCCATATTAATGATTGCTAATGGATAAGCAACGCCTGGGAGGAAGACTGAGTGTTTGCCGTCCCTCACATTGTGTGTAGTGGGGGGAAACTGGGGTTCTGCACTGGGCATTTTCCTGAATAGAATAGAACCCATATCTCTTGATCTCCATCATCTCTCTGCTAGAATTTAGATGGATTCATCTCTTTATAAAAGGACTTCAAAGAAGAACACAAATACTTGTTAAGTATTTTCCTTGTACCTACTTGATGCAGTTCAAATTGTGAATGTATCGTTTGCTGTCTTAATCTCCGTAGGGTGTTGAGATCATGTGTGTCGACTCTGTGTCAGAGCTGTCTCGTTACTGAACACATGGGAAGCTAAACACAGCTCTTGAGAAATTTGTGTATTAAAATGAACTCACCCAAGCTCAAATAAAAATAGAAGTCACATGAAAGATTTTCTGCGGCTACTGTGGGTAGCAGGGTTGAATGAAAGTTCTTGAGGACTGACAGTACAGTGGGTAAAAATAAATCAGATCAACTCAAGAAATGGGGAGTGATTCGGGCAATCATTCTAGAGCACATCACAACAAACAGGGTTCCAAACTGAGTTGGAAATATCGGTAACAGTGTTGAAGAGCTTGGCTTTTGGTCTGTGTAAGTATTAATACCAACATTTATTTTAAAATAACTGATTTAGCACTGTTAAGAAATGGGAAGGGACAGCTCCCCTCTAACTGAGATGCTGTTTTTCAAAGATTGTTATTTTTTTTTAATGCTGTTTGGAGCTTTACTTATTTCTAGCTAAAGACACTCTTAAAGGAACACCTAATTGTTTGAAATTACTCATCCACCCTTTTTTTTTCTCCTTTGCAATACCTTCTCCTGGGAAAAAGGTATTCCCAACTGTGGCTAACAGCTGAGGTCTTAAGGATGCTCTGGTGTGTCACTTAGGGCTTTGAGCCACTAACTGCATGCAGGAAGGCTGAAGTAGAAAATACATTAATGTGGGGTGGAGGGGGCTTTATTTCAAAATCAGCATACCAATAATTTATAAAAGCTACATAAAGAGCCAGTTTTCCTCAATGCCTGAAACACTCCTTTGAGTGAGTTAAGAAGCAGCGTTAATCACTCAGCACTCAGAGCCACAGTTTGGCACGTAGCTCCAGGTCTGCATCTATGGTTTCTAAGCCTGAAAGAGTTAAAGCTATTGAAGAAAGGGTGTTTATGTGCTCCCAGTTTTAATTACTCCAATTGACTGTTGATCAAATGTAATAAATAATGTCTTATTTCCTCTTAATAACACAGACCTAGCCTGCTTTAACCATATCATATTTTTTAAAGGTTCACATCCTATCAAGTATCAGGAGAATTTAAACATCATATTTCAAACCAAATATTTCATTGAACTGATATTTTGACTTTTAGTATATTCTCTGGGTGCTAAGCATATGTGGATTTTGACAATCTTCCTAATTTTATCTGCAAACTGCCTCATGTTTATAATCAGACTCAGGTCAGATGAGTTAGAATATGGCATGAAAGGCATTAACATGTGGAATATGTGGCTTTTTAATAACTTTGGAATGAAATATCTCTCTTCTATTTTACATGTTTATTCTAATTGTTCATTACCCCCTTTTTTTGCTATAGAAAAACAATGTAACCTTAAGCAGATTGATGGAAATACAAGTTAGGAAATGCCAATTCACAATAACATTGAAGGTGATTTTTTTTTTGAGGTTTACAGGTTTATTGTAAAGTGCATCATGCAGCAATAGTCAGATGGAAGAGCTGCATAGGACCGGGTATGAGGAAGGGACATGAAGCTTCCAAGCCCTCACTAGGCACATCACCCTCCCAGTACCTCAGTGTGTCCTCCAACCTGGAAGCTCCCTGAACTTCCTGCTTTTTCAAAAAATTGTTATTCTATTACAGTTGTCTCAGTTTTTCCCCCTTCACACAGCCCACCCCATACTCCCACAGTCAATCCCTGCACTGTTGTCCATGTCCGTGGGTCATTCATACATGCTCTTTGACTAGTCCCTTCTTCTTTCCACCATTATCCCCCTTTTCCCTCCCACTGGGCCCTCTCAGTCTGTTCCATGTTTCCATGTCTCTGGTTCTATGTTGCTCATTAGTTTATTTAGGTCATTATATTCCTTTTATAAGTGAGAGTGTATGGCATTTGTCTTTCACCACCTGGCTTATTTCACTTAGCATAATATTCTCCAGGTCAATCCATGCTGTTGCGAAAGGTAGGAGTTCCTTCTTTCTTTTGCTGCATAGTATTCCATTGTATAAGTGTACCACAGTTCTTGATCCACTCATCTACTGATGGGCACTTAGGCTGTTCCCAGCACTTGGCTATTGTAAATAGCGCTGCTATAAACATAGGGGTGCATAAGTTCTGATTTGAACTTATAATATTTGAATTGGTGTTTCAGAATTCTTAGGGTATATTCCCAGCAGTGGAATAGCTGGGTCAAAAGGCAGTTCCATTTTTAATTTTTTGAGGAAGTTCCATACTGTTTTCCCCAGTGGCTGCACCGGTCTGTACTCCCACCAGCAGTGCATTAGGGTTCCCTTTTCTCCACATCCTAGTCAGCACTTGTTGTTTGTTAATTTATTGATGATAGCCATTCTGACAAGTATAAGGTGATATCTCATTGTGGTTTTAATATGTTTCCCTGTGATGGCTAGTAATGTTGAGCATATTTTCATAAGTCTTTGGGCCCTCTGTATGTCCTCCTTGGAGAGGTGTCTATTTAGGTCCTTTGGCCATTTAATTAGATTGTCTTCCTGGTGTTGTCATATGAGTTCTTTATATATTTTGGAGATTAAGCCCTTTTCTGATGTATCATTAGCAAACACTTTTTGTATGTTTTCCTATGTGGTCAGTTCCCTTTTCATTTTGATGATGGTTTCTTTAGTCATGCAGAAAATTTTTAATTTGATATAGTCCCATGTGTTTATTTATTTCTTTTATTTCCCTTGCCCTAGAAGATATATCGGCAAAAATATTGGTATGTGGGATACCTGACATTTTACTTTCTATGTTTTCTGCTAGAATTTTTATGGTATCACAACTTATATTTAAGTCTTTTATACATTTTGAGTTTATTCAGGTGTATAGTGAAGTTGATGGTCAGGTTTCATTTTTTGCATGTACCAGTCCAGTTCTCTCAACACCATTCATTGAAGAGATGATTTTTACTCCTTTGTAAGCTTGTGTCCCCTTTGTCAATATTAATTGACCAATAGAGACATGGGTTTATTTCTGGGCTCTCTATTCTGTTCCATTTATCTATGTGTCTGTTCTTATGCTGGTACCAGTCTGTTCTGATTACAGTGGCCTTGTGATATAGTTTGATATCAGATATTGTGATCACTCCAACTTTATTCTTCTTTTTCAAAATTGTTGATGCTATTCAGGGTCCTTTTGGTTCCATATACATTTTTGAAGTATTTGCTCTAGATTAGTGAAATATGCTATTGGTATTTTAATAGGGATTGCATTGAATATATAGATTACTTTGGGTACTATGGGAGTTTTAATATTATTTTTTTTCAATCCGTGAACATGGTATATGCTTCCATTTATTTGTATCTTCCTCAATTTTTTTCTTCAATGTTCAATAGTTTTCTCAGGACAGGTCTTTTACTTGCTTAGTTACATTTTTTCCTTGGTACTTTATTTTCCTTGTTGATACAGTAAATGGGATTTTTCCCCTAGTTTCTCCTTCTGATAGTTCATTGTTGGTGTACAAAAATGCCATCAATTTCTGAATATTGACTTGATATCCCACTACTTTGCCAAATTAAGTTATTTGGTTGAGAAGATTTCTGGAGCCTATAGGGTTTTCTATGTACACTATCCTGTTTTCTGCAAATACTGACAGCTTTACCTCCTCCTTCCCAATTTGGATGCCTTTTATTTCTTTTTCTTGTCTGATCACTGTGGCTAGAACATCCAATACTATGTTGAATAAGAGCGGTGAAAGCAGACCCCCCAATCTTGTTCCTGATCTTAAGGGAAACGCTTTTAGTTTTTGCTCATTGAGTATAAGTTGGCAGTAGGTGTCTTGTATATGGCCTTTATTATGTTGAGGTATGCTGACTTTATTCCCACTTTTCTGAGTGTTTTTATCATAAATGGGTGCTGGATTTTATTAAAAGCTCTTTCAGCATCTATTGATATGATAATGTGGTTTTTGCCCTTCATTTTGTTTATGTAGTGTATTACATTTATTGATATGTGAATTTTGTACCATCCTTGCATCCCTGAGATAAATCCCACTTGATCATGATGTATGATCCTTTTAATATGTTGCTGGATATATGTTACCAAAATTTTGTTGAGGATTTTAACATCTATGTTCATCAGAGCTCTTGACCTCTAATGTTCTTTCTTTGTTGTGTCTTTACCTGGTTTTGGAATTAGGATAATACTGGCCTCATAAAAAGAGTTTGGGAGTCTTCTTTCTTCTTGAATTTTTTTTTGGAACAGTCTGAGAAGAATTGGAGTTAGTTTTTCTTTGATTGTTTGGTAAAATTTTCCCATGAAGCCATCCAGTCCAGGGCTTTTGTGTGCTGGGAATTTTTTATTACAGCTTCGATTTTGCTAGTTGTTATTGGTCTGTTCAGGCTTCTGCTTCTTCCTGATTCAGTTTTGAAAGATCATATGTTTCCAGAAATTCGTCTATTTTACCCAGGTTGTCCAATTTCTTGGCATATAATTTCTTACAATCCTTTGTATTTCTGAGGCATCAGTTGTTACTTCTCCTCTTTTGTTTCTGAGTTTATTTATTTGGGTCCTTTCTTTTTCTTGATGAATCTTGTTAAAAGTTTGTCAATTTTGTTTATCCTTTTAAAGAACAAGCTCTTGGATTCATTCATCATTTGAATTGTTTTATTAGTCTCTATGTCATTTCATTCTGCTCTGATCTTATTTCCTTCCTTCTACTCACTCTGGGCTTGGTTGTTGTTCCTGTAGTTCTATTTTTTAATTATATTTTATTGATTATGCTATTACAGTTGTCCTGAATTTTCTTCCTTTGCCCCCCTTCCAACCAGCACCCTCCACTCCCTCAGACAATCCCCCCACCATTGTTCATGTCCATGGATCATGCGTATAAGTTCTTCGGCTACTCCATTTCTTAGACTGTACTTTACATCCCCTTGGCTATTCTGTAACTACTTATTTGTACTTCTTAATCCTCTCACCTCTTGCCCATTCTTCCCCATGCCCCTCATATCTGGTAACCATCAAACCATTCTCTGTATCCACGATTCTGTCTCTGTTCTTCTTGCTTGCTTAGTTTGTTTTTTAGATACAGTTGTTGATAGATATGTATTTTTTGCCATTTTATTTATAGTTTTGGTCTTCTTTTTATTAAATAAATCTCTTTAATATTTCATATAATAATGGTTTGGTGATGATGGACTCCTTTTGTTTTTTCTTGTCTGGGAAGCTCTTTATCTGCCCTTTGATTCTAAATAATTTCTTTGCTGGGTAGAGCAATCTTGGCTGCAGTCCCTGCTTTTCATGTCTTTGAGCATTTCTTGACAATCCCTTCTAGCTTACAAAGTTTCTTTTGAGAAATCAGCTGACAGTCTTATGGGAACTCCTCTGTAGGTAACTAACTTCTTTTCTCTTGCTTCTTTTAAGATTTTCTCACTCTTTTTAACCTTTGGCATTTTAATTATGATATGTCTTAAAGTGAACGTCTTTGCATCCATCTTGTTTGGGACTCTCTGTGCTTCCAAGACTTGCATGTCTATTTCCTTCAAAATCAGGGAAATTTTCTTTCACTATTTTTTTTTCAAATATATTTCAATTTCTTGCTCTTTCTCTTCTCCTTTTGGCACCCCTACATTGCAAATCTTGGACCTCTTAAAGTTGTCCCAGAGGCTGCTTGTCCTGTCCTCACTTTTTTTTGGATTCTTTTTTCTTCTTCTTGTTCTGATTGGTTGTTTTTTGCTTCCTTATGTTCCAAATCATTGATTTGATTCTCAGCTTCATCTAGTCTACTGTTGTTCCCTTGCAAATTGTTCTTTATGTCAATTACTGTATCCTTTGTTTCTGACTAGATCTTTCTTATGCTACCGAGTCTTCTCAGTTCCCTAAGCATCCTTATAACCAGTGTTTTGAACTCTGCAATTGACAGATTGCTTATTTTGATTTCGTTTAGCTCTTTTTCTGGAGTTTTGATATATTCTTTCATTTGGGCCATGTTTCTTTGTCTCTTTGTTTTGGTAGCCTCCCTGTGTTTGTTTCTGTGTATTAGGTAGAGCTGCTATGACTCTGTGTCTTGGTAGTGTGGACTAATGTAGTAGGTGTCCTGTAGGGTCCAGTGGCATAGCCCCTCCTTTTTAACCAAGGTTGGTGTTTGAGGCACGTTCTTCATGTGGCTAAATACACCCTCCTCTTGTAGTTGAGCTGTGGTTTTTCTGTTGGCAGGTCAATAGGACAGATTTATCCAGGTCAGTCATTTGAAAGGATTGGCACCACCAACCTCGGCCCTCTGTGGAGGATCAGCTACGCCAGAGCAGGGTGGTGGTGCTCGAAACTGTCTTTAGCTGTCCACTGGGTACACTGGAGCTGGGATTTCCCAGGTGGTGCAGGCCAAGGTCAGCCCCAACCTGTGTTTTGCCTGGGGCCACCCTGCCTGAGCTATAAAGCAATCTGAGATGGCTGCTGTTTGTGTTGTGCTTGGAGATTAGCTGGTGAAGCCCAGCTGTAAATCTAAGCTGAATGCTTCTAGTGCCAGACCTGGAGCCTACTGAAGTAAGTTGTAGTTTGTTTGATGGGATTTAGAATGTTGTGAAGCATGAGCCAAGACCAGCCATTCATATGGAAAAACATCTTGGGTGGACCTATAAGTTGGATGGGGCAGAGTCTCTGGGGATCTCTAAGTTGGGTCAGTTCAGCAAGGTTGATGGAGTCTGAGATATGGCACCAGCTTGCTGGTTGTATGGGGAGATGGTTTAGAAAAAGGACAACGGCCTCTGCTTGTCTTGGTGCCAGACACTTCAGTTTCTCCCTATGTACCACAGGTACCTTTAAAGCTGCTACCCTGGTGCTGGTGCTCAGAGGGAGTGGGTCTGTTTGTAGGTTCTTTAAGAGGAACTGCCAGGGGCTCCAGCAGTGTCTTTCACCAACTCAATCCCTGCTGACTTTTGCAGCCAGAAGTTGTGGGGACTTCTCCTCCTGGCACTGCAATTCTGGGCTGGGGGTTCTAGTGTAGTTTTGGACTCCTTGCTCCTGAGCTATTCCTCCTGAATTTTTATTCAACACGTGGGTGAGGGGTCAGCCTGTTTCATGTCTGTACCCCTCATACCAGTCTGGATGGATGTGGTTTCTTTAATTCTAGAGTTTTCAGAATTCCATTGAATTCAGTTTCTGACAGTTCTGAGTGAGGGTTGTTCTATATTTTAGTTGTAATTTTTATGTGGTTTTGCAAAGAGGAGAGTCATGTCTGTCTATGCTGCCATCTTGACCAGAAGTCTCCTCTAGTTCTTATAGATATAGGGTTAGGTTGTTTATTTGAGATTTTTCTGTCTTCATTAGGTAGGCCTGTATTGCTATGAATTTCCCTCTCAGGACTTCCTTTGCTGTGTCCCATAGGTTTTGGGTTGTTGTGTGTTCATTTTAACTTGTTTTCAGGTAATTTTTAATTTCTTCCTTAATTTCATTGTTAACCCATTTATTATTTTAATAACATATTATTATTCAGTCTCCATGTATTTGAATGTTTTTTAGTTTTTACCTTGAGATTGATTTCTAGTTTCTAGCCCTTGTGACCTGTAAAGATGCTTGATATGATTTCAATTTTCTTGAATTTGTTGAGGCTTGTTTTGTGTCCTACAATGTGGTCTATCTTTGAAAATGATCTATCTTTGAAAAGAATGTATATTTTGCTGCTTTGTGGTGAGATCCTCTATAGATATCAATGAAGTCCATTTGATCTAGGGTGTTGTTCATTGCCACAATATCCTTGTTGATTTTTTATTTGGACTATCTGTGTATTGTTGACAATGGTGTGTTAAAATCCCCTGTAATGACTGTATTGCTGTCAGTCTCCTTCCTAAAGTCCTCCTAGATTTTCCTTATATACTTCGGTGCTCCTATGTTGGATGCATGAGTTTACAAAGGTTACATCCTCTTGTTGGACGACTCCCTTAACTATTGTATACTGACCTTCTTTGTTTCCTGTTATGACCTTTGTTTTGAAGTTTATTTGTCTGATGTAAGTATTGCTACCCCAGCTTTTTTTTCATGTCCATTCGCTTGGAATATTTTTTTTTCCATCCCTTCATTTTCAGCTTGTATAGATCTTTTGTTCTGAGGTGGTTCTTCTGTAGGCAGCATATGTGTGGGTCATGATTTCTTATCCATTCAGCTACTCTATGTCTTTTGATTGGAGCATTTAATGCATTTATATTTAAGGTTATTATTGATAGGTATTTATTCACTGCTATGTTTTTACATTTGTCCCTCTGTTCCTCTCTCTCTTTTTCTTCATTTTCTTAAAGCAGTACCTTTAGCAAGTCTTGCAATGCTGGTTTGGTGGAAATGTACTTTTTTTTTGTTTGGTGAGCTCCTTATTTCACCTTCCATTGTAAATGAGAGCCTTCCTGGGTAGAGTAGTCTTGGTTGCAGGTCTTTGCTTTCCATTATTTGGAATATTTCATCCCATTCCCTTCTGGATTGTAGTGTTTCTGTTGAGATGTCAACTGATAGTGTTACTGGAGCTCCCTTGTATGTTACTAGCTCTTTTTCCCTTTCGGCCTTTAAGATTCTCTTTGTCTTTAAATGTTACCATTTAGTTATGATATGTCTTGGTGTTGGAGTATTTGGGTTCATATTGATTGGGACCCTCTGTGCTTCCTGAACTTGCATGACTTTCCCCCTCACCAAGTTAGGGAAATTTTCTGTCATTATTTTTTCAAACAGGTTTTCTATTCCTTGCTCCTTTTCTTCTCCTTCAGGTATGCCCATGATGTGAATCTTGTTACATTTTACGTTGTCCTGCGGCTTTTCTTAAACTGTCTTCATTCTTTTTGAGTCTTTTTTTCATTTTGTTGCTCTGACTAGGTGTTTTTTTTCTACCTTGTTTTCTAACTTGCTAATTCAATCCTCTGCTTCACAAACCTGCTTTTAATTCTTTGTAGTGTATTCCTCATTTCATAGATTGTATTCTTCATTCCCTCCTGGTTCTTATTCATAGTTTATATGTCCTTTTTCATGCTGATGTAGTTCCCACTGAGTTCCTTGTAGTTTTCATGGAGATCCTGGAACATCCATATAACCATTACTTTGAACTCTGTGTCTGATAAATTGCTTGCCTCAATTTCATTTAGCACTCTTTCTGGGAATTTCTCCTTACCTTTCAACTGGGGGTTGTTTGTTTATCTCTTCATTTTAAGTGATTCTTTTTGTTTGTTTCTGCACATCAAATTGATCTGCTTTGTCTCCTTGTCTTTGTGGGATGGCCTTCTGTGGTAGGAGTCCTGTGAGACTCAGTGGAGCACTTTCCTTGAACTCCTGAGGTGGATACTCTAGGGATGTTCATTATGCAGTTTATGTAGGCTCTCTTGTTGTAATTGTGTTTTGGTTGTTGTTGGCTTGTTCATTGTTGGGTTCTCTGGCTGGCTGACTGAGAATTACAACCCCCACCAGGTCTTGTATGCTGTTGTATAGGATCTGCCAGAAGAAAGCAAAACAACCCAGCAAACAAAACCCATACCAGCAAAAATGCCCCCCAACCACTACCATGATATCAACAACAAATGAGCTAAGATTAATAAACATGCAAAAAGAATAAGAATATTACATGAAAAAAGAATGTGAGGTGACTAACAGAAAGAAAAATGATTTTGAGAGGGCAGAAAGAGGAAAAATAATAAAAGTAGGGAGTAGAAACAAGGTGGAAAAAAGGAGAAAAGAACATTAACAACATAAATAAAATAGCAAGGGGACAGGGCAAAATGCAGGAAGAAAAGGAAAGAGTACAATATGAGGTTTGGAGAAAAAAATAGTGAAAAAAATAGGAAACAATTGAAGAAAAACAACCATCACAGTGATATCCATGACAAATGGGCAAAGATTAATAAAGGTAAAAAGAGAATAATATTATAAGAGAGAAAAAAGAAATGAAGAAATGTTTGTAAAGGAAAGAAAAATGATTTTGAGAGGACAGAGGGAGGAGAAATAATAAGTGTAAGCGTTAGAAACCAGGCTGAGAAAGGGAGAAAATAAAATTTAAAATGAAAATATGACATGGCCGGGGGAAGGTGAAATGGAGTGGGACAGGGGAACAGTAAAATATGAGATTTAAAATTTTAAAAATAGTAAACAACTAGGGATAAAAATTGAAGAAATGCAACAACCACCCCAATATCAATGATGACTGAGCAAATAATAAAGGTGAGATAAACAAGATATCAGAAGAAAGGGGAAAAGACTGTGAGATGACTAATGGAAAGAAAGATGGTTTTGAGAACATGGAGGGAGGAGAATTAGGAAGAGTGAGGAATAGAAATAAGGCATAGAAAGGGCGAAATAAAATTTAAAACAAAAATAAGAAAGAGAAGGAAGAAGTCAAAACAGAGTAAGAGAAAGGAAGAGTATAATGTAAGATTTGAAATAAAAGTAAAATAAAAATAAAAAATAATAAAACCTGTATAAAATTAAAAAATAGAAATAGTGAAATAATTGGAACAAAACTGAAGACAAAGAAACAATGTTAAAAAGCTATGCAGGAGAAAAAATTAATGCAAATAATGAAAAAGAGTGAGGTGGAATTCAGCATAGTCTTGTGTTTGTTGGCCTATTGTCTTGTCTTTCAGGATCCATCCCTGATGTCAGCTGTTGTCCCAGTCTAGCTTTAGGCAGCTTATTTGACGTTACACATGATCCACAGTCTGTGGCCATCTCCTTCAGGCTTGGCTGGTCCTCACTGTTCTGCCCTGCTGGCTTTTTATTAGCACAAGGCCCAGGGGTGGTTCATCTAACATCTGACAACACTTCATATACCACCTCCACCTGCCTCCAGAGGGGTCCTCTGGTGTGATGAGGAGGGTGGGATCCCTGGATCACCCCCCTGGAAGGAGGTATTCAGTCTTCAGGGAAGATGGTGTTCCCCAAAGGGGTGTGTTCTCACACCCCTGTGCAACACGTCTTGGTCTGTCCCAGATTATTTTCAATAATGTATAGTTTCTGATGAATTAGCTGTCTGTTTCATGTGAGAGGCCTATCTATGTAAAAGGGTCAGCTCTATCTTGCTTGGCACTGATGGCAGTTCTGTGTGAGAGCCTAGGCTGGGCAGGCTGCTGAACAGCTCTTGCTGTGTCAATTTCTAATCTCTCTGCTGTGCTGTTTTCAGTAGAATAGGGCCCAAGGAGGAACCAGCGTAGTATTGGATAAAAGTGTGTAAAGGGAGCCTTTGGAGATTCTATTTCTTTCCTCTGCAGATATACGCCGGTCAGGGGATTCTCGAGCCTGGCCTTACTGTTCTGCTGTATCTACGATCCTGCAGGTCGGCAGTGGGCACACCTTCTGCTTCTCAGAGGTCTGTACTCCATGGTTTGAGGGGCCCTGTGTGTCTGCAAAGACTCTCAGGCACTCAGCTCTTGCTCATGCAGCTCATAGCTCACTGCTCACGCAGGAGGCTCAGACCCAAACCCTCCATTCTACACACAGACATCCACTCGCCAGCCGCGCTGGGTGGACCCCCACAATCCCTTTGTCATGCAGCCTTCTACTCTTCCCGGCCAGCTGGGTTCGTGGGTATAGACCACTCTTTCAATCTGGCCTCTTTGTTGGCAGGACAGCTGTGTGTACACATAGGGTCTGTGCATAGCCATGGCTTCGTTCCTCTCTTTTAAAAAAGTCCCTATGGGGCACCCACCCTGCAGCTCCAAGCCACTGCCTGGCTTGCGTGCACTCCATCTCTCCAAAAGGCAAAAGGTCTTTCTCAGCCAGGGCTGGCCCTAGCCTGCTGGTGCCTCCGACAGTTTTAGGAGATACTTTCTCTCTTGGACTCTCCAGGTTGGCGCTGCAGCTATGGATGTGGTGCTTGCTGTGTGGGTGCAGCTTGAGTCTCCCAGACTCTGTATGTCCTCCCAGCTCTCTCCCAATTAGGGTTGGGGGTTCCCTGTGTGGGACTGGGGCTCCCGCTCTGGGCAGGGCAGGGCAGGAGCTACTAAACTGTGTTTTCTTTCCTCTGTTCTCTCCTCTGCTGCAGGCACCTCACGCAGGGTATTTCCCTTTCCACTTATCAAACCTCTTACTAAATGGTGCAGAGCTTCCTCTGTGTTCCTTGGCCTCAAAAATTCATATCAGCTAAGTTCCCATTGATTGTTCAGGTCGCTTGTCAAAAGATCAGCTGAAAATTCGTGCTGGGGCATGAGCAAGTAGGTTCAGCTTCCCACCTACTCAGCTGCTATCTCCTTCCTGCTCTCACCCACCCTGAACTTCTTCAGTCAAAGTTTTTATGGAGGCATGATTCATGAAATTATTGACCACTGGTAATTAACTCGACCTCTAGTCCCTCTCCCTCCCCAGAGGTTAGTGTCGCATTGAAGGTGATTGAAATAGCAGAGGGGACATGAACCAGCAGCCTCGCCTCTCCACCCTCTCCCTTTGCTAGTGTCCTTTATCTCCCCTTAGTGTCCGGGAGCAGTCCTTGTGTGCCGAGGAGCTGCCTACACAGTGACAACAACACACCGTGGGGAAGCTAGCTCATGGGAGTGGTGGACTGTAGAAAGAGCTCGGGTCTGCAGTCTTGGTCTGCTCTTGAGAGCATCCTTGTGGGCGCCAGTTACAGAAATAATCCCCAGCAAACCTGTTTCAGGTCATTCCTGTTTTTTTCCAGATTTGTTGCCTCCACCATGCTAATGACGGCTAAAAGCCAAGGAAGATCGTGTTCTCTTGTGTTTTATTTCAACTAAAGATTGAAGTATGGTCTTAAGTAAGCCAGAGAAACTTCAAACATTTGTTGACATTTTATTTTCAGAATATCAATTTCCCTCTGATTTGGGATCATGTCTGTCTATGTAAGTAGATCTTTCAGGGTCCAGTGACCTAAGAAGGGCTGCTCATTGTGCAGTGGTGTCTCGGATCCGCCTTGCTGGCCGAGAATGGAATGTCCCAGTGATGGCAGCTGTGCTTGTCTGCTTGCTTGGTCCGTACAGTTTCTGCACATTTATCTGGTGATTTATTGCAAGCCCAGCTGCTTTGCTTATTTTTTCAGTACTTGAAATTAAAACAGATTCATTTGTAATTGAAGCTCAGAGAGAAATAATATTAAATATGACTTTCCATAAGACATGGGGCAGAACGTACAAGTTTGTCTCGTGATTTAAAGCCCTTTGCAGACAGATGCATGGTTATTTAGAGTAGACCTCTGGATATTGGCTGGAATGCATTTTTAGCCGTAGGAGGTGCTTTCTCTTGGGACTTGAGCTTAAAAACAACTGTGTTTTTCTGATTAGCATAACTAGCACTAGTAATCCAGAAATAAAATGAGACTTTAAAACACATGTGCAGACATTCACGCCTACACACATTCATTCATGCTTTTACACACACACACACACACACACACACACACACACACAGACAGACAGACAGTATTGTATGGATTCAGAAGTAGAGTTAAAAAGAACCAAGTAGAAATATTTCTAGTAGAGAGAAACGGAAGGACCAGTTGAGGCTGAAAGAAAGGAGGCCAGGAAAGGCGGGAGGAAGCTCCAGAGATGCCTGTTCACCATGGCCTGCAGCGGTTCTCACCATTACTTTGTCCTTCAGAGTGAGTTGGAGTGAGCCTGAAAGTCCAAACAGGTCGTTTTTTAAAGAGCAACATTCATTTTCTTCATCCACAATTTTCACTTGTTCCTATATTTGTTTATTCGTTTTGTCATTTTAACTGGTTTTTAATGAGAGACTTGGTTGTTTCTTCCTCTTTGCCGGCTCTATGGTCGTGCCTGGGCGACTCAAAGTTACTAGGGCCAAGTACCTGCTTCGTGTGAGTCTACGAGAAATAGACATAATCGATTGTTTTTGTAGTGACCACAAGCAGATAGAATAGACAAAGTGCTCTGGGACCACAGAAGAAGGAGTGGCCAGAAGCTTTACTAAAAAGAGCGGTTAGTATGGTTATTGGTCCTTGAGAATTAATCTGCTCACGCAATCCTCTTTTCCAGAAGATCCTGAACACCAGGCGGGTCTTTTTTTCTATTTTTCTATCCCCACTCGTATCCCTTCTCTACCTACTTTCCCTAGGGTTTCTGTCTCTTATATTCTCATTCACTTAAGACTTAAGAATTAACCACCCCTACCTTTTAGTTAAATTTGGGAAGACCTTGAATATTAGCTTCCAATGTGGCTAACTTCTGACCCTAGTTCCATTAAAAACAACAACAAAACAAAACAAAACAAAAATACCTTTCAAATATCTTCTCAGGTTTCAAGCAGGACAAACAGTAAATATTCCTGGCAGTACTGAACAACCCCATGAATGCAAGAGGCATCCCCAAAAAAGATGAAAAAGGCAAAAGATATGACCCTTCCAAGATCCTGAGCCACTTCGAAAGATAATCCAAAGAAAGAAAGTCTTAGACAACTTCCCTAAGAGTTGGCAACCGTCAGTAGGGCCCAAGTCACAAATGAAGTGTAACCGACATTTCTACCTGGCTGTATTTTTGAGGTCCCCAACCTGAAGTGCCAAATTTAGTTCTCAGGACTCAGGATAAGAGAAACAAGAAGGCAATAGCTCTCCTTGGAAAAGAATGGATAGACGACTAAGGGATACCCAAAAGCAAATCCACAAATAGTAATGGAAAGATGTAATTCTTACACATGTTTTTTGCCTGCCAATCTGAATCTGGAAAGGAAGGGACAGTGTGAAATTTTTCCTTCCTCTCTCCACCAGGCCCCTCAGATAGAGGTCCAGGAGAGCTAACTTTGATAAGGGCTCACCCTTGGCTGGCTTCTGCCTGTGTTCCCAGGGTCCCTCTGCAAGCTCTTGAGTGAGTTAGGGGTCCCAGTTGGTCTCCCTCTGGTCTCTGGAAACTATGGAGAGAAGGAAAAATAATTTTCCCTCTGCTCTTTACGGTGAGCGCTTGGCTGAGACCCCTTTGCTCTAGGGCACTTTGTAAATGGATAAGCTTATCTTGGTTGAAAGTTCTCCACTTTGGCCACTGTAATCCAAGATTATTTTTGGTAAAGTTAACCTGTTGTTTAGCTTTAAAACAACACAATGGAGTGAATCCAGCTTAAGCTGGGCTGGGCCTGGCCTGGTCTGGCCCTGGCTGTTTTTGGAGCTGGTCCAGAAGAGTGAATGCTTGAAGTCTGAACGCTCATAATGTAAAGCTGTGGAGCTAGGACCCCAGAGGGACTTCCCACCACCTCCAGAGGCGGAGAGACAGCAGTAGCGGAAGGGGCTTAGCGAGTACTTTTGCCAGGTTGCTTATTGCCCCTCGGGGCCATCTGGAGTCTCCTTCAGTTCCCTCTTCTGACTCTGGGACTGTTAAAAGATAAAATGAGGCATAGTAAAAATCTTAAGAGTTTATTTGAGCAAAAATTGATTCAAATTGAACAATATCCAATGTAGCAGAGAGAAAGGAGCCCTGAAAAGGAACTGTACAAAATGAAAGAGTTTTATAGGTAGAAAGGACTGGGAACAAGGAAGTTATATCAGGTTAAAAAAGAGGGTTGGCTCTTACAAGATTCCTGCAGGGGTACCCAAACATTCGGCGTCTCTGGGCCACCCTGGAAGAAGAAGAGTTGTCTTGAGCCACACATTAAATACACAAACACCAACAAAACTGATGAACAAAAACAAAGTTTTAAGGAAATTTACGATTTTGTGTTGGGCCGCATTCGTAGCCACTCTGGGTCGCATGTGGCCCTCAGGGTTGGACACCCCTCTTAGAGGATGGCAGAGGTCTGTCCAGCAGATTACCTCACTAGTGACCATCAGAGGACTCCTGAATGACTGATTGAAGATTGCATTTCCGGGAGAAGTTGTGTTGGTTCTGTGACGTGGAGCTTCACAGAAGTGACTCCATTTTGGACCCGTTGTCCTGTTTTTAACAGTAAATATTTTGGATATTAGCCTCTTTTGAGAAGTGACTTGCAAACATTTTCTCCCATTTTGTAGGCTGCCTTCATTTTTTTGATTCTTTTGCTGTGCAGAAGCTTTTTGCTTTTGGCGCTACGTTCAGAAAAATCACTGCCGAGCCCAACATCAAGGATATTTCCCACTGTGTTTTCTTTTAGGAGTTTTATGATTTTGTATCTTAAATTTAAGTCTTTAATTCATTTTGAACTCTTTTTTGAGGGGGGTGGGGAGGAGTGGTTTAAGACAGGGATCCAATTTTATTTTTCTGCATGTGGTTATCCAGTTTTCTTAATACCATTTATTGAAGAATCTCTCCTTTTCTCTATTGAATATTCTTAGCCCCTCTGTCAAATATTAAGTGACCTCAAAAAAGTTCTGGAGAGCCATCAAGAGACTGTGAATGAAGAAAACAAGCAAAGCAGCCATTCTCTGTAATTAAAAATAGAGAAAGATTTAGAGATCAGAGATGACCTTAAGGTCCATAGGCAGCATCCCAGCTGCTGTCTGTTTACCCTTTGTTAGCTGGCTGCCTCCTGAGATGAAAAGTGCATTTCTTGGACCTCAGTTACTAAATCTCTCAACTGGGAAGGTTGACCAGATCAGACTTTTAAATCTTTTCTTTTCTGTAGCAATTGAGAAATGTGATGACCTTCCCGGTGCCAATCCCATTCATTATTCCTAAACCTCTTTCTCTCCCATAAAAGAAGTTTTAGCAGAAAGCAAGTAAAGTGCCATTGTTCTAGGATGGCCTTGAATTCTCATCAATTTATGTGTGAATTTTGCTATTTTAATGATCGTTAGTACTAAGTTACTTGTGATCTCCTTACGTTGTTACAGGCAACTGCTGACAAGGACTCCATGAAACCGAAAGAAGCATTCTAGATTTCACATTTTATTCTGCCTCCGCTAAATGAGGTTAACATAGCCAGGCCTGACACCGCTGTTCTTTGAAGGGTCTGTTTGTAAGGTTGGTCCTTGGCTGGCACCTGGGAATTTGGTAAATAGTTCCATACATGGATATGAAGTTTTTCCTACATGATAAGGGTGGCATAGTGTGTCTAAACTGTGCAAACAATATGCTTTATGCTGAACACCTGCTTTCTTTCTGGGAGTCTGAAATTGTGACATGTGCGAGGTAGGGGTGCCCATCTGGTGAGCTCCCCAACGAAACCTTGGACGCTGAGACTCTATTGAGCTTACTGGGTAGACAACCCTTGACAGATGGTGTCATAATTTACTGCTGGAGACATTAAGCATGTCTTGTGTACCTCTACCGGGAGAGAACTCTTGGAAGCCCGTACCTGGTTTCCGTTGGACTTTAAGCCTTTTCCCCCTGCTGATTTTGCCTTGTAGCATTTCACTGATGTCTATGTGCTGAGTCTTGTGAGTCCCTGTAGCAAATCACTGAACGTGGAGGTGCTCTTGGGGACCCCTGAAGTAGTGCCACTTACTAATTTAAAAAGTCATGAGGAGACAGAGTAATGGGGGAAGAACAAGGATGAGTAACATAAAGACATGCCCAGCTTAGTGGGTAAGATTGGGAACAAATTGGTGGGGAGTCACGAGCAGGTGGGGCAGATGAGAGGGGGTGGGGTGTTGAATGTGGGCCGGTATCTCAGAAGCTAACTTAAGATTTAAAATGGAGATATGAGGGTTGTGATATATGCTTCTTTTAAATTCTACTTCCATGTAGAGGTGATTTTGCCTGATTTAAGTTTGGGTGCAGGGAGAAGCCCCAGGAAATGTTAGAAAAGAGTAAGGTTATATTTGAGCAGAGCTGTTCAGAGACACAGAGATGAAGGATTATGTGGTTAGCCTTTTCCTAAGTAAGGGGGAAGGTATTAGTATTGAGTGAGTGACACTTTTGAATAGTCCTCCGGTTGGGACCCCAGGAATCCCAAGTCAGCTGAATGAAAACTGTATCCTTAAGTAGCAATAAGCATTGGCTTGTGAAAATAACTGAGTACTTTCCGTGTGACAGGTATTGTCCTAACTTATATATGCATTGAACCTTTTAGTCATCTCAACAACCTATGAGATAAGTGCTTTTCTCATCATCCCTATATTACAGATATGGAGTGGAAAACCAAAGAGTTACTTTTCCTCAGGTTACAGTGTATAGACCTTTAACTTCTGTGTTCTACTGCTGTGGAAGTTACTGTAGGGTTCATTTATTGAAGATGTGATTTTTTTTCCCCATTAGCGTATGCCTTTTCTAGGAATACTCTAGAGCCCATCCAAGAATATTGGAGCACTGGGGAGAAAGGAAGAAGCCTCTCTACCTGCCTAATGCCATGGTGTTGGCACTGGGGGAAAGCCGCCAGTTCAGTGGTTAAAGGCCTGCCTTTGGAGCCAGAGGGGCCTGGTCTGGACCTGCTGTGCTGCTGACTGGCTGGCTGATTTAGAACAGGTTACTTAGATTTCTTTGTACCTCAACTACTTGATTTATAAATTGGGGGAAACTAGTATCTACCTCTGTGGTGGTTGTGAGGACTAAATGCCATAAAATCATGACTCCAAGTCCTTGGCACATTGCCTGGTACATAGTAAGTACTCAACAAATGGTAGCTATTACTAATCAGCAGGGGATAGGTTATTCTCACACCAATTTCGATTTCATGGCCACTTTTAATTTACTGCTAATTACATTTTGATGGCGTTTGCATATAGTATTTAATTGACTGAAAAATCCCATTAATACTTCATAATGGAGTACACAAATTACATGGCGAAACATTGTTCGAATGTTATAAAGGAAGCCCCACTTTTTCCTTTCATAAACATCTATATCTCATGAGGGTGACTATATCTCAACGGTAACGCTTTCATCCAGTTGGAACCCTTGGACTCCTCACAAGCAGGGGATGAAGTCATTTTATAGCTTTACCCCTTTCCTGTATACTGGTAGGGAAAATGCTCTTCCCCCATTCAGTGTTCTCTCTACCAGCACCATTGCCATGTCAATCAGCTCCCTTCCCTGGGGTAAATGTCTGACTGCTCTCTTTACTCACTTGCCAGCATTACTCTTAGGAGGAGAGTCTTAGCAATTCTGGTAGATCCTCAGCTCCCACCTTCTGAATATTAGTCAGTTGCTGGTTTCACACACATGGGGACATGGTGGCAACTGCTGGGACTTCTCTAGGATCGGTTTTCCACCACCTTTATGCTCCTCCTATCAGTGTCCTGGTGGTGTCCTCAACCACACGTCACTGGCTGCCTTCTTTCTGCGCCGTGCCTCCAACCTGTCTTGAAAAAGGTAAGAAAAATTGTTCCCAGGGCCACTCATGGATTTCCAGCCCTTGGTGGCCTAAGACCACTGTCCCCAACTTTGGATCCTGCCATGGGCATCAACATCTCTTATTACGAGGCTTGAGCAAAGGGGTCTAAAATGAGCTGTGAGACCATCCCCATAAAGGATAGTTGAATACCCATTCTTCTGCCCACTCTTGCTGTTATTTAAGTCCACTAGGGCTCCCTAGATCAAGGGTTACCCCTGGACAGGTACAGGGGCTGTGCCTGTTTGGAACCAGGCCACAAGCAAAGCTTGCTGGAGCTCCACCTCCTGTCTTCACCTGCCTCACCCCCATTCCACAGTGGAGCAAGTGAAGCTCATCTGAGCTCTGCTTCTTGTCCCCTCCCTGCCTCCCTGTCTCCCATGAAACTGCTCATGTTGCCAAAAAGGTTGAGGACCACTGTTCTAGATCTTGTCCACCTGTACTTCTGTATAACCTTTGTTCCCTAGTCGTCTATTTGCATTGTGGATGTTAGGTATTACTTTATACTTGTTCATATTGAAATTCATCATTTGTTATTCCCATTTAAGGTACTTTCTGTCATTCCAGAGTTCTAACTATACCAATTAATCAAATATCATATGAAAATTATATGAGAAAACTCTAGATCTGTCTTTTGATGGTGTGGAACACATTGTTGTCTCTATTTCAGTCATTCATATGCAACATCTTCAAAACTCTTTGTCAGATACACATACCTCCTATACTATTCTTTACTTAATATATTTAAAGTCAAATGTCCCCTGGGGGGTAGAATTGCAGATATGGTTCATGCACCTGGGAGAAACCTAGGTAGATCTCCTTGCCTTGGTATTTACTTTTTTAGTGTAAACCTCAGATCAGTTAATTATACCAACAAGATTGTAGTTGTATCATCCTTTCCTACTTTGTGATAGAGAAGATCCTATGAGATGTTAAACAGACTACACATTGTTTATGGAGGCTGTCATGCTATCTTAGAAGGAAACTAAATAAGTTTCCTGAGATTTATCCTTTTCTTGGTTACTATGCAGTATCTAAATCACAGGACTATAATGTTCTTAGAGGGGCTAAAGAGGAGCTACCCTGTCCTTCACTTGAAGATTCATGGTATACAGAATGGGTGGCTGAGATGGGGATGCTGCTGATTGCCTGATAAGTCATGGGAGGGGTAGACAGGTCACAAATCAGCAAATGCCACCACAGTCCTTTCCTTGTCCCTATCTTCTCCAGCTGTGTCTTTGATAAGGCTTATTAAAGAGCTTAATGCTGTTTCCCCTTCTCTGGGTCTATGCTTGGATAAGTGTAAGTAATTCTAACTATTGTAAGAGAAGAACATACTCACCCATACAATTAAAAACAATCTTTTGCTCAAGTTACAGTTGGAAGTAGGTTGGGAGGTCTTCTGAGGCATCTGTTCTCTAAGTGCTTACTTCGGGATTTCTGTGCTTCTGCATGGTTATAGCATCTTGGGCCAGGAAATCATGGAAGATCAATTTGGGATATTTTAAGAACTAGGACTGGCAGTGACAAACTTTACTTCTCCCCCTATCCGCTGTTTAAAACAGTCTACCTAGATATAATGCAGATACAAAGCATAGTTTCTTCTGTGCTCAGGGGTATAAAGAATATGTTTTGAACACATAGTATTGCTTCTACTCCACCACCAAAGCCACTTGACCTCCATTTGAAGACCTGGGCTTGTCTTTGGATTTGGAACTGGTTCCTTAAAAGCCAAGAGAGAACGGAGTAGTTGTAGTCTATACTTGTGGTATTCAACCTGAAGTTTATCTCTCACCTGTGTCTCAGTTCTGATATGGCTCCTGCCATGTAGCTGAGTCCAAGGCCTCAGCTTGTAATAACCGTGATGTGTTAGTTTTTGATTGCTGCTGTAACAAACTACCAAAAATATGGTGGATTTAACACAAATTTATTACTTACAGTTCTATAGGTGAGAAGTCTAACACGAGTCTCACTGGCACACTAAGGCAAGGTGTCATCAAGGCTGCATTCTTTTGTGGGGGTTCTAGAGCAAAACCAGTTTCCTTGCTTTTCCCAGACTCTAGAGACCACTCATATTCCTTGGCTTGTGGCCCCTTCCATCTTCCAATTCGGCAATGTTGCATCTCTGATACTTCTTCTATTGTTATATCTCCCTCCAATCCTGACCTCAGCTAGGAAAAGTTCTTTTAAGGACCCATATGATTAGATAATCTAGGATAATCTTTTCATCTCAAGGTTCTTAACTTTAATAACATCAATGTTCGCTTTTCCATATAATGTAACATATTCACAGGTTCCAGGGATTAGGATGTGGATATCTTTGGACAGTTTATTCTGCCTATCACATCTAGCAAATGCTAATATAGTGCTTACTACATAGTGGTTTCTCTTTAATGCCCTTTACATATATTTCCTAATTTAATCCTCATAATCTTATGAAATAGATCCTAATATTATATCCATTTTCAGATGAATGTTTAGATGACAAAACTATGGTTTATAGAGGGTTAGTCATTCAGGTTCATAGAGCTGGGAGTTGATGGTGACAGGATGCAATCCTAGGCATCAGGTTCCTGTATCCAGACTCTAAATATGACTTTATACTATCCATGTGCTGAAGCATAGTAATGTATACTATATAACATATAATAACATATAGTGAGTTGTTCTAGAGATCTGGTATGCATTCTAACTTATCACTGGAAACCTCCCTGTTTCCTATTTTGCTGCCTTCTTTCCCATTTCTTACGTATTATGCCCCTCCTTTGTTCCTGAGCCCTCCTTATCCTCAGGCCTGGAGTCCTGTTATTGACTTTAAGTGCATGAATCTTGTTACCTCCTCACTGACTTCTTAATGCTAAGTCTGGATTTTTTCTAAGTATGGGTTGGGCACTACTACTGATGGTCCATGAAAGGTGTAATCATTTTCAATTCTCTTTTAATATTTCCATATAAATCCAGGGGAAACCTTCTGCCTAACACTTACGTCTTTCACACTCTCTAATACTTGTTAACTTCTCCTTTTAACAGAGAGAGCAGACCTCAGGTTAAAGGACTTCTGTGGAAAAACAGTAGTGGCCAGCATTTTGTATATATATTTTATCTTCACCTGAGGACATTTCTTTTTTTCATTGCTTTTAGTGATAGAGAGGAAGGGAGAGAGAGAAACACTGATGAGAGAGAGAAGCAGCTATTGGGTTGCCTCCCATACATGTCTGGACCAGGAATTGAACCTGCAACCTAGGTATGTGCCCTGACCAGGAATCGAATCCGCAACATTCTGGTTATGGGGCAATGTTCCAGCCCACTGAGCCACACTGGTCAGGGTTAGAATTGTTTTAATTGTTATTATTTTGGTGGCCTTCCATTGATGGCAGGTGATCCTAATTTTTCCATTTACAAACACAATAAATGATCAATTTATTTTTAAAGAAAACTTTATTCACATAAGAGAAATCTATTTCAAGTAAATATTAAGTACTTAAAGTGGGAGAGTAAGTATGTGATTATGAACAAAATTGTGAGGGAGGCTTATGAGTGGATAACATTAGTGCTCGGTGACTACTTGCATCCTGGACCACTTGGTGTCCTAGAGGACCATTGCCTGATGGGAATCTCTTTGGCTATCTGGACCATCTTTCTGGGTGCCTGCTTGCCTGCCAGACTGGACTCCCTGCAATGCCCTACAGTGCTTTCCTGATACATGCCCCACTTCTACTCACGATCCTAGCTGCTCCCAGTCTCCATCACTCACTACACAGTCCCCTTTCTGGTTCTCTGTGTGACAAGATATGGCAGCTGAATGGATTCAAACTGCCCTACTGGGACTATAGACTGCATTCCCAGATAATGAACTGTGACTTCCAAAGTTATAAACCCAGACATTCCAATGAGAAGGAATGTTGAAAATTGCCTTCTCATGTTAGATGAGATTTTGTTAGAGAATGCACTTTAAAAATGATAAGGTGTGAGAGAAATGCGAGGTTTTACTTTTAATAGTATGCCTATTAGAGATGGAATTGAGACTAAAGTAAGGAGCCTTTCCCCATTAGCAAAACCCAGAGCCGGTCTCACTTACAATCTGGTTCCCCAAACAAAGACGAAAAAGTAAGGACAGTTAGATTGTTTTCAGTCTGAGGTTTATAGCCAGGTGTTTGCATAT
>VMDR010014319.1:0-23733 GCA_007922815.1 Macrotus californicus | reverse complement strand
TCACTTCCCTTATTGTATCCTTCATTTGTTCATCTAATTTGCGACCAAATTCAACCAAGTCTGTGAGCATTCTGATTACCAGTGTTTTGAACTGTGCATCTGATAAGTTGGCTATCTTTTCATCGCTTAGTTGTATTTTTTCTGGAGCTTTGATCTGCTCTTTCATTTGGGCCATTTTTGTTTTCTTGGCGCGCCTGTTACGTAGTAAGGGGCGGAGCCTTAGGTGTTCACCAGGGCAGGGCGGCCACATCGCTGCGTTGTGACGTTGTTAGTGGGGGAGGGGTTCGAGAGGGAACAATGGTGGCCACTCCGTTCCCTGCTGGTCACCAGACACTTTCCGCATTACCCAGAGTCCAACCAGTCCCCTCTGGTGCTGGCCCCGGTGCCAATCCCCGGTGGGAGGGCTGTGCACACTCCAGGACCCTGTGGGTCTCTCCAATGAGCTCTCCTGTGAGGCTGGGAGTTTCTCCGGCTGCCGCCGCCTCAACCCCCACAGGAGTTTTTAATCAGAGGCTTTGAGGCTTCACCTCCCCGAGCCGGAACTCTGGGTTGCGGTGTCCGTACTGCTCCTGAGCCGTTTCTACCCGTTTATCCTCACAAGGGAGTGGGACACCTGGGCCGCAGCCGCCACCTCTCCCGGCCAGCCGCGCCTTTCCCCAGTCCGCCAGCCGCCGCCCCGCCACGCGAGTCCTCTCTGCCCCTCCTACCGGTCTGGATGTATGTTTCTTAGTTTCTTGGTTGTCGGACTTCCATAGGGTTCAATTTTCTGTCAGTTCTGGTTGTTTTTTCTTTTAAAATTTGTTGTTGTCCTTCTTTTGGTTGTGCAAGGAGGCACATTGTGTCTACCTATGCCTCCATCTTGGCCGGAAGTCTCTCGATTTTCTGTAAATGATTCTTCATTTCAGTTAGTGTATCCTTTACTTCTGATTGGTTATTTTTTATGGTATCTCTGTCTTTTTCTATGCTGTTGAAGTTCTCACTAGTCCATTGAGTGTCCTTATAACCAGCATTTTGAACTCTGCCTCTAGTAGATCACTTCTTTCCACTTTGTTTAATTCTTTTTTGGAGGTTTGATCTGATTTTTCATTGGGGCCATGTTTCTTTGTCTCCATTTTGGCAGCCTCCCTTTGTTTGTTTCCATGTATTAAGTAGAGCTACTATGTGTCCTGGGCTTGGTAGAATGGCCTAATGTAGTAGGTGTTCTGTGGAGTCCAGTGACACAGCCTCCCCAATCTTCCAAGCTGGGCTTTCCAGGTGCACCACATACCACCACCCTCACATGCTCTGTACACTCACCTGCTGTAGTTAAGCCTTAATCGCTGTTGGCACCTCAATGGAAGAGATTTATCACCAGGCAAATCAGCTGCAAGGACTGACTGTGACCCCCAACTACTGTGGTGGATCAGCTGTGCTAGGGCCCACCCCATAGAGCAGGACTTACTTCAGTTGGGCTCTAGTGCCTGCTGAGTCCTTCTCTTGAGTGTGTTGCTTGTGGAGGTGGTTGGGTGGTGCTAACACATGGCCTGAAGCTATTCACCAGGTGTGCTGGCTCTGGGGCCTTCCAGGAGTTGCAGGTCAAGGTCAGCGACCACCTGTGCTACCCAGTGTGAGCTACAAACTGATCTTCAGATGGCTGCTACTGTGCTGGGCTTGGAGGTGTCTAGGCAAGGCTGAGCTGGGAACCAAGGGTGGCTGCCACTATTGCTGGGCCTGGGTCCACTTAGCAAGAGGTATGGGTCATGTGAAGCCAGATGCTGCTTGTTTGAGAGATTTTAGGGAACTCTGAAGCATGAGCCAAGACAGGCCATTCATGTAAGAAATCCACTGGAAACAGCTTGGGTGAGTCTGCATGCTGAGTGAGGTGGGGTCTCAGAAAATCACCAGGACAGGGTCAACAATGTGAGCCTGATTGATGGAGAATCAGATATAGTGCTTTTGGGGAGGGCTCATCAAAGCAACAACAGCCTCTGGCAGCAGTTCTATCTGGGAGAAAGCTGCCTTCCCAACTTTCATTCTGATGCTGGCAATTCAGTTCCTGCCTAAAGTCTCAGGTACTTTTCAAGCTGCTACCCCAGCAATGGAGTTCAGAGGGAGTGATTCTGAGTATGTCTGTGCATGGGCCCTTTAAGAGGAACTTCCTGGGACTCCAGAAGCCCTCCATCTCCCTCAGCCTCAATCCCTGCTGCTTTCTACAAACAGAACTTATATGGACTTGTCGTCATGGCATTGGAACCCTGGGCTAAGGGCCTGATGTGGGGCTGGGACCCTTGCTCTTCATGAGGGACCTCTGCAGCCAAGATATCCTTCCCAATTTTTATCTGCCACATATGAGTGTGGGAAACAGCCCTTTCTTTCTTTCTTTTTTTTTTTTAGTAAAAATGACTAGCATTTAAAACATATTTTAACAAGAACACTTTCTCACCGTCATTAAATAAAAATGATTTGCACATTCTGAAACAGCTCTGGCATTATTAGGACTTAATTGCTTCCTGGTCCATGGGGCTCAAGACACCACTGCAGCACTAACTCTCCAGGGCTCTTGAGGCAGGTGTGAGCCATGTCCTCCTCTTGTGGAAGTCCTTGTGGCAACCTCAGGGGTTTGATTCTTATCAAATGTTTAACCACTTTCAGTTTTGCATTCACTGAAGGGATGTTCTTGTGAACTTGAGGAGTATGAGCTTTTTCTAATCCAAGCATCTTTATTACATCTTTTTCCCAATATGGACGTCTTTTTGTACTTTTTATTCTGGTAACAATATGCAGTTTATGAGGGTGCTGTGGATCCCCACTATATTTTTCATGATCTTTAGGTGAAGGCTGAAACACTTTATCTGGAATTCTTGACTTGGTAAATTTGTGACGAATCCAATCTGCACAAACAAGAGACTCCACACCTTTTGTCACAGTATGTAGTTTGCCTGGGGGCCGCTGAACTATTGAGCACAAAATCCCAGCCATGAGTGTGGTGACTGTCCTCTGCAGAGGCCACGGACAGGAAGTTGAGCAGAGGAGAGACCATCTGGGAACAGCCCTTTCCACATCTCTGCCTTTCCTACTAGTCTCAGTGTGGCTGATTTAATGCCCTAGATGAAGTACTTCCATTCAGCCAGATTTCAGGTGATTCTGAATGATGGTTGTTCTGTAGTTTAGTTGTAATTTCAATGTGGTTGTGGGAGGAGGCAAGTACTGCATTTACTTCCACTGCCATCTTGACTGGAAATCTCAAGTTTGTGATAATTTGTTAGTAGAACTAAGAAGCTAATGCAAGATGCATACAGGACAAATCTGTAGTGGGTTGGACTGAATTTTATAATGTGTGGAAAACAGATACCCTTTAACATCACTCTCATCTTTTTTTTCTTCTTCAGTTTTATTTCTTTCATTCCCATTGCCACTGTCAAACCAAGCCATTATCATTTCTCACCAGGACTACTAGGACAACTTCCTACTGATCTCCTACATACTCTTTCACATTAATACTGTCGTAAATCATGTCATTCCCTATGGAAGTCTTCCAGTTATTTCCCATTGCACTTAACATCGAACTCTCCAGACCTCACCAGGCTCCCACCAAATTTCTAGCCTCATCTCAGTCTAGTTTCCCTGCCAACCATACCTGCCAAGGTTCTGCCAGCCACACCTGCCAAGGTTCTGCCAACCACACCTGCCAAGTCAGATTCTTCTTAGAACAAGCCAGGTTTTTTTCCCCTCTCAGGCTTTTGCAGTATATCCTACATCCTATCTATCTGAAATGCTTGTCGTTGTCTGAAATTATCTAATTTAAGGTTTGGTCTTTTCTCCTGCCCCATGAGTGTGCAGTTCCTGCACACAGTAGAACAGTTTCTCAACATGAAGTGGGGAAGATGTTCCGGAGGGACATTAAGCAATGTCTAGAAATGTTTTTGGTTGTCACTACTATAGGGTGCTTTTGATGGGTAGAGGCCAAGGGTGCTGCTGAACTCACTCTGCAATGCACAGAATGTCCCCCAAAAGACTTATTTGACCCTAAATATCAGTATTGCCAAGGTTGAAATACCCTGCAATAGATGCTTATGGCACAGGGTACTAGTTGTCCCCTCATATGCCTTCTTTCCCCTGTGGTAATAGATACCCTGACATTTTTATGTCCAGCTGCCAAGCATAAAACAATATTTACCAATCTCATTGTAGGCAGAAATAGAAAGGAATGTCACATGGTGGTACTTGCTTTATTTTTTCTTCATTCTACTGCCTGAAACACAGACACTGCCACCCTAGATCATGAGATCGAGGCCATACAAGGTAACACAACAAGATAGAAGGATGTTGTATCCCTGACACTATAGAGCATCATACCTCTCCTGAATTGCTTCTAATTAAGTAGTTGAATAAATGAATGACACCAGATATCTACAATGCATTGTTTCTCTTAATGGTCTAGGCATGAATAAAAAGCCAAAAATACATGTGTCCTATGCAGCACAAAACTATCAGCCTATTCTCTCCCCTTTCCTACTTGTGGGGTCTCATCTACCTTGTCTTTTATGTTAGGATCATAATTCAAAATTATATTACCTACTTTCTCTGTACTTTCAACTTTTATATTTGTTGGCCAAAAACTTCATTTTGTTTTTCCCATAAGATGGCTCTAGTACTGCTTAGTTGTCTTTACTTCATTTGAAACAATTTTGTTAGTTTTTATTGTGACAGCTGTCATATCAGTGTGCATTTAAAAAAACTTATCAAAATTGATGAATTTTTGTATAACCATTTTAATATTGAAGGTGGAAGAAAATATGCAATGTTTTTGGCATATTATGCCTTATTATTTCAAGAAAGGTAAAAATGCAACTGAAAGGCAAAAAAAGATTTGTGTAGTGTATGGAGAAGGTGCTGTGACTCATTGAACATGTCAAAGGTCATTTGTGAAGTTTCGTGCTGGAGATTGACAGCTGGACGGTGTTCCACGGTAGACCAGTTGAAGTTGACAGTGATCAAATCAAGACATTAAATGAGAACAAGCAATGTTATACCATGCAGGAGATAGCTGACATACTCAAAATACCCAAATTAATAAAGTTATGGGTGAAAATGAGAAATGTGTCTTTTATTTTATGGAAGAAACCATATGGACTTTTTGGCCAACCCAATATTTAACTCCTTCTACAATATGCAGTGTGCCCCCCAAATATCTATGTATTTCACACCATCAGAGTTTACAAGAGAAAACCCCTGGTCTCTTCTCCTTCCCTCTCTTTACTGTGACTTTAACACAAGAACAAACATTACACAAACATGAGAGTTTTTGGTTACATCATGTATACACACATAGTGAACAAAAGCTTGGGGTGTGACAAAAGTAGGAAAAACTTAAATTCTTGTAGGGTTTTGTTCTTGGATCATCCTATTCCTAAATTTGAGCAACGAACATATATGAAGTTTTGGCTTACTCCCATAAACCAGATGCCTTCCTGGTTAGCCGGGTTTCTCCAGAGAGTGTATTACTCCTTCAGAAATTTTTGTTCTCTCAAAAGCATGAGCAATAGTAAAGAACTTCATTCTCATTCTTCCAAGGGCTGACAATTTCCCGAAACACAAATGACTCCTAGACGGCCACTTATCAGCCGAGGGCTTCCTGAAATAACCCTCCATGGGAATTTACTTCCTGATTATTTTTTTAAGGTTTTTTTTTTTGTTTGCTTTGAAACAAAATCGATACACAGCAAATACAGACAAGTTAGAAGTTACAGGAAAAAAACTGCAGATCAGACTGCAGTTTAGTTAATGTTCTTACACATATAAAAATATTTTAAAAAATGGACTTATATAATACACACTCTTTAGTGATCTTCTTTTATTTTCCCCACATCAATAAATATTCTTCAATAACAGAATTCTCCATAGGAGAACTTACCTCCAATAGGTCATATGCACATCACCTGAGGAATCTTTTTCAAACTACACATACTCACATGCCCATGTCACTATTTCCACCACTGAGAAATACTGACCCAGGGAACCAGTGTTAGTGGTGATGCCATGCCTCACCACACAGAATGTGAGGGCAGTAAAAGAGGATGAAACCCACAACCCTGTGACAGAGTATACGGTCTATGCAGAAAAAGTCCAGCCATTGTTATTATGACGAGAACAGTTTGCATGACATCAAAATAACCTGGCAGCCAAGGAGAGTGGACTGAAATGTGCATGCATGAACAATGACAACTTCACTGTAATAGTCAGTGGGGGCAGCAGACACCATTGAGTGAGCAGGTGTACTGTGTGGCTGTCACATTCAAAATGACTGAGAGTAGAGCAACAAATCTGCATTAAATTTTGAGTAAAGCTTGCACATTCCTCTACAGAATCTATTTGGATGATTTAGAAGCCTGCAACTATGGACAACTGGTGATTGGCAGCTTCACCACAACAACGTGCCTGCTCATGCATCTTCAATAAATGTCTCCATTTTTCATAGTACACGGCTGGATACTTTTTGGACTGACCTCGTCGTGTTTAATTTATCCCTGTTGTCAGACATTTCATGAGGACCTTTATTGGCATAAAGTGCTCTAGAAGCAGTAGAGCATCTTGATTACATGCGTGGACTCCCTGGGATCAAGTCTCACTTCCTTTATTAACTACTCACTTTGAGTCTCACTTTCTTAATCTTTAAAGTAACCGTAAGTGCCTGCTTCCTGGACTTGCTGAGAGGACGAAATGAGGTAATACAGGTTGTTAACCTAAAAATAAAGGCTGTTCAAAGAGAGAGGCAACAGGCATTTATTGAGGTCAATAAGAAACACTGATTCAGGCAGAAACTCAAATAATGTGCCAATTAGGACAAGGGTTATTTATGAGGAAGGAAGGGGAACAACTACATCAGTAGAAAGAAAGCATTTCAATTGTTGCAGGTAACATAATACAATAATGTTTATTCTAAACAATGTTTTAAATTTTCAGTCCAGTAGTCGTCAGTCTGGCTGTCATAGTAACTGCTGACTTGTTATCTTTGCAGACAGTTCTTTGCAAGGCACCAGGCTGCTCAGGCCCAGGCCAAAGGTTATTTTGCCGTTTTAATATTCCAAATGATTGAGACATGTGACCTGCAAGGCAGTTCCTCTGTCCTGGCAGCTCCAGTTCCATTTAAAGTGGCTTCATTTATATTATCGTTTACTACATAAAGAACTTTTTCTGGTGGTAAGCTACTTGAACATTATATAAAAACTGGTACCCAATTGTAACTTGCCTCCATTTTAATAAAACACATAATTGGAAAATAGATTTTATAAATATACTTTAAAAGTGGACCTCTTAGTTCTACGTAAGGAAAATGTACTATGGGGCAATTTAGGATGACTTTTCCTGACAACTGTGGGCAGCCATTCCCTTCCCCTGCCTCAGACAAAGCACAGTGTCTGATTTACTTATGAATGCAATAAATCTTTGCTGATTTGGATTGATTTCAATCCAATTCTAGTGCATCAGATTCTCTTCAGATGACTCTCCCCATTCCTTGTCTTTAGAGTATGTCCTGTTGATTTATGATTATGATAGAATCAGCTATACTTTTGACCAACTTTCTTTAAAAATAAATTAGTAATTCTCCCTTCCTAGACATTAATGTATCTCCCTTGAAATCCCAGGGGCAGACTTGATGTTGTGGAAGGGCCTGGGTCTGGGATGTTTTAGAAGCCACTCGAGCATTAACTGCAACTCTTTCTTTTCCTTTCCCAGTGTGTGTGTGTGTGTGTGTGTGTGTGTGTGTGTGTGTGTGTGTGTTTAAAAAGGAAAAAGCAAAGGCAGGGACAGATCCAGGATATTTTTCAGCCTAGAGCAGATAAAACTTGGAGAGTTCTATGTAAGAAAAAGAATATAAAATTACCAAAGCAAAATCAGATTTGAACATAAGAATTTATTCAGAATAAAAACAGAAATCACAACAAATTGCCTGAAGCTTAGAGATCCAGATCCCTTTCTTCTAAGATCTTTTTCATTCTGTCAGGAATGCATCCTGGTTGCACCTGGGCCTCTCCTTTCTACCTGGAACACTCTACAACCCTAGCACTCCAAGGGTACCTGAGTACTTGAGAGGCCCAAAGCTTGAATTACATTAACTCAATAAAAATCTGCCTCCCCTGGTTCGGTGGGTCAGTTGGTTGGAGGGTTGTTCCATGCATCCGTAGATTACTGGTTTGATTCCTGGTGAGAGCATATACCATATTTTGCCATGTATAATGTACACTTTTTTGCCCAAATTTTTTAGGGAAAAATAAGGATGAGCATTATATATGGGTCTAATGATTACATACCATGGGTATAGTGATCCTGTGGGTGCACTTTATACAGAGCAAAATACGGTACCTAGGTTGCAGGTTCCAACCCCAAGGCACATATGGGAGGCAACTGATTAATGTTTCTCTCTCACATTGATGTCTCTCTCTCTCTCTCCCTCTCTATCTAAAGCCAATAAAAACATATCCCTGGGTAAGGATTGAAGAAAAGAAAAAAGGAAATCTGCCTCTAGGTGTGAAATGGGAGAGCAAAGTGAATATAATCAACTTGTTCAAAACTTCAAAATTTAAAGGACTATAAATCACAATCACTTTTTAAATTTTATAGTAAGCATACTAGTTTCCTATTACTGTTATAACATAGCACCACACATTTTGTGGCTTACAACACCACAAATTTCTTTTCTTACAATTCTGGAGGTTAGAAGTCAGGAGTGAGTACTACAGGAACTAAAATCAAAGTGTTAGAAGGGTTGGCTCCTTCTGGAGATTCTTGAGGAGAACGTTTCCTTGCCTTTTCCAGCTTTGCGTTCCTTTGCTTTGGGGCCCATTTTACCTTCAAAGCCAGCCATGACCTGTCCAGTCTCTCTCACACCACATCTCTCCGACATTGGTCTTTTGTTTCCCTCACATACAAGGACCACTTGATTATATTGAGTCCATCCACATAAACCTGGATAATTCCTCTATTTACAAGTTAATTGATTTGTTACCTTAATTCCATCTGCTACCTCTTTGCCATGTAATTTAATAAATTTGTAGTTTCTGGAGATTAGAATATAGTCATATTAGGAAGGTCATTATTCTGTCTACCACAGTGAGTAAACTATTTGAATACCAAGTACTTTTGGAAATGATTTTTGCAATAGATTCCCATAACTTTGCATTGGTTCTGAATTAGACAATCTGTGAGTGAAGCCAAAGCACATTTGTACATTTCAGAATTGAAAGGGAGCAGGTACCAAGCTCAGCATGCAAAGAGCCTCCTGTCTTTGCTTTTATTCCTATTGTAGGCAACTACAGAACTCCCCAAACACTAGAAAATATCAGGTTTTCACCTAAAGAAAAGAGAATTGTAAAGATAGCTGAGTGAACACACACTTTTTACTCTCTACTAAGCTGTACTAGAACTATAGTAAAGGGAGTTTTTAAAGGTGTAGCCCTACAAGGGTAAAGTGTGCATGAGAAGAAATAGCACCAACTTTTTGCAAAATGGGTGAACAAGTGGTGCTGACAGTAGCACTGATGAAGAATGAATTCCGTTTCCTAAGTGGGGAAAGCCAAGAGCAAAGTCCATTTAAACCCACAAATAATCAGTGCCCAGGAATGAGTGACAACCAGCTCCTTCTGGCAAAGGGGGGCAGGTATGGTCTCTAATACAGAGGGTTGGTCAAAAGGTGTTCAAGAAGCAGTTAGATCGCTACATGGTCCTCTCTTTCTCCAGACTGCTGGGTGATGCCCTCCTTCTGCCCAGCAGAAAACAGTTTCCTCTTTGAAGAAGGTAAAGCAGAAGGTCTTTTAAATAAATGGGAAACAGAGGCGTTAAATAAATGACATGTACATTAATTGCGGAACTTCTTCCTCAGCCCAGAATGATAACAGTCAGTCCCTTACTTCCAGGCAGAAGACAAGACAAGCCTTTTCCTAGGGAGGAAACTATCAGACTCAAGAGGAAACACCAGATGACACGGACATGGTGTTGACACCAGAGGTTCCCCCAGCAGATGCCCTGACAACTCACCAGACAGGTAGGAGATCCCGCCCACTCATGCAGAGCTTCCAGGCAGCTCTCCACACGTAAATGTGAGCAGGCAAACAGGAGGAGATGGGAGAACAGCCTCTCGTGTGAAAAAATAGAGACCCCAAAACAGGAAAACTGTGGTGAAAATAGAAAGTATTCAGGCAGTAGAAAAGTACATTAAAAAATAACAGCAATTAAACTCTTAATGTCTTCAGAGAAGTCATGGGTTCTTATATTATTCAATACACCTGTGAAATCAGGAATCAAAATAAATTTTTTTTCAGGAAATTAAAAAAGCCCTTAGGAAAAACTGATAAAGGCTCCACCAAATACCCACAACACTAAACTGGGTTCAAAGAGAAAGTTCTACAAGTTTCCAGGGACAAAACACAACACAAAAACTTTAAGGGACCCAATGAGTTCAGATTTCTCAAAAGGAACTTGGGCGGATAGAAGACAATAGAACAAGCAGTACATTCAAGTTCCTGACGGAAAAACATTTCAACCAAGAAATCTATACTCACGCAAGTTATAAACCAAGTATGTCTGAAGAATAGACATTTTCAGGCTTGCAAGTTCTCAAAAATGTTCCCTCCCACACACCCTTCCTTAAGGAGCTCGTGGGTAGAGAATGTGCTTCACCTAAAGGGTGAGTAAGCCAGAAAGAGGAAGGCAGCAACCAGGAACAAAGGAGATCTGCGCAGGGGACAGACAAGTTATCCACAGGCTGATGGTAAATGGAAATTTTTCACCGTGAAGCAGCTCAGCCAACTCTGGAAGAGGCTTTTTCAAGAAGATGAAGTTAGTCAAACAGCTATGTGAATGAGCATATTGAACAAAATGGACATATTGAAAAGAGACTTCAATTATGCTGGAGAAATGTTTGGGCTTAAATGGTGATAAATACCACTATCATAGAAAACTAAGCAAATAACACAAGATAAACAAACAAAAAAATCAAAACAGGACTCAAGAGAACATCCCCCAAACCCCAACAGTCCAGGAAATGAAAGAATAATAGGGACTTACCACATAGCTCCCCTGTGAATAGAAAACAGAATTATAGTAATGTGAATACTCACTGTTTATCTAACCAAAATGATTACCCTGTATCAGGAGATGGAGAAATGGAGAGTGTGCATAGGTTTTGAGTGGCAGGAACATAGGAAAGAGAACTAAATTCTCATCTCACATAGTAAGAAAAATGGAAAAACTAAGCAGAAATGCATGAACATTATTTACAGATATGGACATCCATATTGGAGAATCACCTAAGCATTTGAAAGGGGTTGCCTTTTGGACAGGGAAATTTGGGAAGGGACTGAGGACTGCTATTTATCTTGTTCACCCTTGTGGAACTAGTCAATTCTGTAAATTATAACAGTGATAAAAATAAAAGTTTAAAAGGAAAGCAATATTGCTGAGCTAATTTTATTTTTCTTTTCTGGAAATAACTGTTCAGATTAAAGAGATGTTTATAATACATTATAAGCTCTTTGAAAGAAAAAAGCCATATTTATATATTTTTAAATATATTTTATTGATTATGATATTACAGTTGTCCCATTTTTTTCTCCCCTTTATTCCCCTCCACCCTGCACCACCCTCCCACCAGGATTCTACCCCCTCTTAGTTTATGTCCATGGGTCATCCATATAAGTTCTTTGGCTTTTCCATTTCCTACTCTTAATCTCCCCCTGTCTATTTTGTACCTACCATTTATGCTTCTTATTTCCTGTACCTTCTCCCCCATTCTCCTTCCTCTCCCTCCCCACTGATAACCCTCCATGTGATCTCTATTTCTGTGATTCTGTTCCTGTTCTAGCTGTTTGCTTAGTTTGTTTTTTAAGATTTTATTTATTTATTTATTTTTAGAGAGAGGGGAAGGAAGGGAGAAAGAGAGGGAGGGAGAGAAACATCAATGTGTGGTTGCCTCTCATGTGGCCCCTACTGGGGACCTGGCCTGCAACCCAGGCAAGTATCCTGACTGGGAATCGAACCGGTGACCCTTTAATTCACAGCTGGCGCTCAATCCACTAAGCTACACCAGCCACGGCTGTTTTTGTTTTTTTTAGGTTCATTTGTTGATAGTTGTGAGTTTATTATCATTTTACTCTTCATAGTTTTTGATCATCTACTTTTTCTTAGATAAGTCCCTTGAACATTTCATATAATAAGGGCTTGGTGATGATGAACTCCTTGAACTTGACCTTATCTGGGAAGCACTTTATCTGCCCTTCCATTCTAAATGATAGGTTTGCTGGATAGAGTCATCTTGGATGTAAGTCCTTGCCTTTCATGACTTGGAATACTTCTTTCTAGCCCTTTCTTGCCTGTAAGGTTTCTTTTGAGAAATCAGCTGACAGTCTAATGGGCACTCCTTTGTAGGTTACTGTTTCCTTTTCTCTTGCTGCTTTTAAGATTCACTCTTTATCTTTCATCTTGGGCAATGTAATTATGATGTGCCTTGTTGTGTTCCTCCTCGGGTCCAACTTCTTTGGGACTCTCTGAACTTCCTGGACTTCCTGGAAGTCTATTTCCTTTGCCAGATTGGGGAAGTTCTCCTTCATTATTTGTTCAAATAAGTTTTCAATTTCTTATTCTTCCTCTTCTCCTTCTGACACCCCTATGATTCGGATATTGGAACATTTAAAGTTGTCCCAGAGGTTCCTAAGCCTCACCTCATTTTTTTAAACTTGTTTCTTCATTCTGTTCTGGATGAATGTTTATTTCTTCCTTCTGGTCCCAATTGTTGATTTGAGTCCCAGTTTCCTCCCCTTCACTGTTGGTTCCCTGTATATTTTCCTTTATTTCACTTTTCATAGCCTTCACTTTTCCTCTATTTTACAACCATACTCAATCATTTCTCTGAGTATCTTGATTATTTCTGTGAGCATCCTGATTACCAGTGTTTTGAACTCTGCAAGATAGATAGATTGGCTATCTCTTCATCACTCAGTTGTATTTTTTCTGGAGCTTTGGTCTATTCTTTCATTTGGATCATACTCTTTTGCCTCCATGAGGTTGGTACATTGTGAGGGGCAGAGCCTTAGATATTCACCAGGGTGGGGCAACCCACATCCCTGTGTTGTGGCACTGTATGTGGGGAAGGGGTCTGAAAGGGAACAATGTCACTTGCTTGGCTCTCAGCCAGCTTTTAGTCACTTCCTCTGCTACCCACAGGCAAATTGTGTCCTTCTGGTGCTGATTACAGCGTGTTGGGCTTTGTGTATATTCTAGGACTCTGTGGGTCTCTCAACAAACTCTCTTGTGAGGCTGAGAGTTTCTGCCACTGCTGCATTTCCCACAAGGTTTTACTGCCACAGATTTTGAGGCTTTATTTCCCTGCACTGGAATCCTGGGTGGTGTGGTCTGTCTCACTCCCCAGTTGTTCCTCCCAGTTTATCCACACGTGAATGTGGGACTGCCAGCTCTGAGAGCTGCTGCCTTGCCCACCCAGTCCTCCAGCCATTGCCTTGCCATGTGTCCTCTCCACCCTGGCTGCCCATCTTCACCCCTCCTAAGAGTCTGGATGAATGTTTCTTCTTTAACTTCATGGTTGAAGTGGTTGTTGGACTTCCATACAGTTCGATTTTCTGGCAGTTCTGGTTGTTTTTTGTTTTGAAATTTGTTGTTGTCCTTTTGGTTGTGTGAGAAGGCAAAGTGTATGTACCTATGCCTCTATCTTGGCCAGAAGTCATCAAATATTTCACTTATTTATTTTTAGAGAGGTGAATGGAGAGAGGAAGAGAAACATCAATGTGTGGTTGCCTCTCACATGCCCCCTACTGTGGACCTGGCCTGCAACACAGGCATGTGCCCTGACTGGGAATTGAACCGGTGACCCTTTGCTTTGCAGGCCGGTGCTCAATCCACTGAGCCACACCAGCCAGGGCTATTTCTTTATATTGGTCCTCAGCTTATATTAACATTTCTATTTGTTCCTAATATAATTATGTTAACATTATGTTAGCATATGACATTGCCTTTTCCAGAACTCTAAGATTTACCAGAAGTATACTGGTAGGAATCTCTTACTCTCTTGTTAAACACCTTTCCTATTTGATTATAATTCCACTTACTAATTCGTTCTGGCTTTTGTCTTCCAAACAATTTTTGATTTTTATTGCATGAATGCAGTTTGAACTGGTTCAGCAGATGGTTTACAAGGTCCAGGTGTAAGATAAATTGGCAAACTCAATAGAAAAGAAGATAACCATTGGGTAGAAAACAGTGATCAAGGGTAACTCAGCATATCTGTTCATTAGAAGGGTCATGCTGTGAACTTTTTTCCAATTCATCGTAAGTAGTTTTAGACACCCTCTCTACACTGAGCTTTATGATAATAATAAGAGCCAATAGTCACGTATTCACTGTGTTCTAGGTTCTAATTGTTTTCCCTACCCCTCATTTAATTATTGCAGGAACCCTATGAAGCAAATTATCCCCAATTTGCAGACAAGGAAAATGAGGCATAGAGAGAATAGGTATGTTTCCTGAATTCCTTGGGAAATGGTGGAGCAGGGAATCAAAGCTGTGGAGGAGATTATAAAGCCAAAGAAAAGTTAGAAATGAATTAACTATTGAGCACTTTGTTATGGTCTAGAAAGTTCTTGTATTTAGTTATCACAACAATGTAATGAATGTTTATTACTTCCTTATACTTGTGAGAGAGGTTTGGAAACTCATTCAGAGTCAGAGAGATAAGCTTCAGCCCTAAAGAAATCTTCTCTCCCCAAAGTTAACACGAACAATAGGAACTGGCACAACTACAGATGATGTCAAATGTGTGCTATAAATAAAAGCATAGTAAGATCTCCAAGGAAGGAATGTGGAAACTAAGGGAGATGCTGGTGAGACTCCTGGGCTCGGTGTGTTTATTTTGGATAGACAGAGAGGAGGGGTGAACAGAATTGTTCCTGGTTATTGTTCTTTGCTGTATTTGATATTTTCCTCTTTTTTGTAAATGTTTATTATCTTACAAAGTATTGGCTTTCATGTTGACAAAAAGTCATTTCTAAATTCCCCTCTTTTATAGAAATTTCAAAGCAGGGACAAATGAGTAAGCTTAGAAAGTGATAAGAAGTATGGATGAAAGAGCGGAATATGGGAACTCAGGAGGAGGTGGTTGTTCTTTCAAGGTTAGAACAAAAAGGAGAGGGTAAGGGCTGGGAAACGAAGAGATGCAAGGGCAGAGAAAGTTCAGGAAGAAAAGTGAACTTCTCTGATGGAAGACTATTTTGAGTGAGGAGCTGGATTCAAAGCCTCTGTGCCCCTGCCCATTAACCTCTGTGCTCTTGGAGAGGTTTTCCTAAATAGGACACTGCAACACTCATTTTATAAGAAATTCAGGGCGTGGGTGAGAAGAAAGGTTTCTCTCAGCTAAGGCCTCGAGGCTCCTTCAGACCAGCACATCATCTGAGTCTCGGGGAGCGCTGTGCCCTGGATGAATCAGCAGTGCGGCCTGCAGTGTGGGTCCGTCTACTCGAGCGAGAGTCGTTGCCTTTGCATCGGGTGACATCTTCCATGGACTCCGCGATGAAAATCAATTATAATCCCTTTTGGTGGGAGAAACTAAGTTAGAGAGAAGAATGATTAGAAACAGAAGGCAGCTTGACGCTTGTGTTGCCACATTTGTTCAACATGTGATTCAAAAGCCGTGAATAAGTTTCCCTGGCTCTTCTCCCAACTAACAACCTTTCACTTACTTAAAAGCCAAAATTCGTGACTCAAAGAGCGTGCTAGGAAGAAATTTTTAACAGATAAAATTAACCATTCTTAGCAACATCAAATAACATATATACATACACTCATGTACCTTTTTTTGAAATGAAGCTCAAAATATATCAAGATCTTACTCAAACTACTCCCCACAGCTCCAAAACTCAATCATAATAGCTAACATTTCTCAAGTGCTTACTATGTATCAGGCACTATATTTAAATCTAACACCAGCACGGAGAGTTAGATACTATTGTCACATAATCTTTTTTTTTAATGATGAAATTGAATCAAGGGGAAGTTAAATAACTTTCCAAGCTCAAAAAATAGAAAATGATGGAGCCAGGGCTGAGACTCAGTCAGACTCTGCTACACTCTTGATAAAGTCCTACACTCAAGGAGTTTATAACCCTCTAGTGGATTCAGACAAGCACCCTTCAGTTTGGTAAGTATACAAAGTAAATTACTAAGGACCTATGTGGAAGACCGTCTAACCTTGCTTTTTGCTATTAAAGAGGATGAAAGGGCCAGCTAAACCCGGACAAAAGCTAGGAATGGTGAAAGGGAGGAAGTTACAGAGACAGAGGAGAGCTCAGAGATGAAAGAGAAGGTACCTGGCAGAGACGGCTAATGCAATGAAGAGCCATTTTGAAAGATTTTAAGCTAAGGATGGATGTAATTTGCATTTCTAAAACTATTTTTTTGGCTGTCTTGGAGAATAACTTGTGAAATTTGTTAAGAGGCTGTCGCCTTGGGTGTAAACCAAGGCAGAGCAGTGCAAATGCAGAGAAGCAGAGGAAATGGAGAATTATTCACACAGCAGACTTGACAGAATGTCATCAAAGGTGACAAAGGAGACAGAGCAAAGGATGAACCCTAAATTTCTGCCTTGGAAACTGGACAGACAGCATGCCATTCAAAATGGGAAATCCAGGAAGAGTGACAGGTTCAAGAATGCAATTGAAGGAAGATGATTCCACCTTTACTGTATTGAGGTACTTATGTAACATATAAATACATGGGATCATTCTTTATAAAAGAATAACTCATGTGAGTTTTTTTAATCACCTAGTTCTCTTGTTTTTGAAAGATTAATTCACAAAGTGTTTTCCAATAGAACTTTTTTTTTTTGCATCTGGTTATCTGCAGCCATCGAGACATACACATTTCACCTCATCACTGGGGCACTTCAAACACCGTGTTACTGCTGTTTACTTATTTAATTGTTATGGTTAATGTGGGATGTAGAAGTCAAAAACAAGCAATAGAAAAGTTGGTAAAGGTGAATGAAAAATCCATGAAAAAAAACAAGTGACCATTTGACATATTAGCCTCACTGGTAATCAGAGAGATGCAACTTGAAACAAGGGTAAGATCCTATTTTTGCGTATCAAATTGGCAAATATGTAAAAGAACTAATTGTTAAAGAGGACATTAGGAAAAAAGTATTTTATAGGAATATAAATTGTTACTTTCTGTATCATTTTGAGGCAATATGTATAAACAATTACTTGGCAATTCCATTTGTAGAATTTATTCTTAGCAAAAAAATTAAGATGACATTCAAGGATGTATCATTAAAGAGGTTTACTTCTGTATCTAGGGAAGAGTTAAAAACTGAAAATAATCCAAATGCCCCAAATGAAAGGGGGTAAGTACATCATGATATCCTCCTTACAGTAAAATATTGCTGAGCAAATGGAAATAATGTTGCTACATAAGGCACAGAGTTTATAGATACTGGAAAGTAACAATGTTGTGTTAAGTATAGAAAACCAGTGTGTGTATCAGCAGGACAGAAGCTGACAGTGCAGGAGCCTGCAGGGAGTGGGAAGTCATTTAATCCCTTCATCTCTCTCCACAGACAAAGAATCTTGGCCTCAGCTACAGAGAATGGTCTGCCTAAGGTCATTTGGGACATTAGTGTCTTCCTTCACTTGTCAGCACCCTCCTGGCCCAGAAGAGGATCGCACCAACTGTTGATGTGTGCAGGAGCTAAGTACCAGACACTGTCAGGCCTTTTTCACTTGTAATTGTATCCAAAAGACAGAAAGAGGCTGACTAACAGGGGAGGGAGAGGATGATCAATTGACAAGGGGCCTCTGAGAAGCTGAATGGATGGGAACTAGGACACAGGTAAAGTGATCAGCTTTGGATAGTAAGAGAAACCCCCCTTTTTTACTGCAGTGGACAGAGGGTACAGGTCAGTTTGTAGGTTCCACAAAGAGGGAGTTTCATTCTAATGGCTTCTACTTTCTTTGTGAAGTTGAAGAGGTTACTGGGAGTGAGAGATCTTTGGGTCAAGGGTTTAAAAAATATGGAGGCACCTTAGCAGGTGTAGCTTGGTTGAAGGGTCATCCAGTATACCAATAGCTTGCAGGTTCAAGTCTTGCTCAGGGCACATACCTAGGTTGCAGGTTCAATCTGTGATCAGGGCAGGTATGCGAGGCAACCAATCAACGTTTCTCTCTCACATCAGTGTTTCTCTCTCTCTCTCTCCCTTCTTCGCTCCCATAATCAATAAACATATCTTTTACAAATAAAAAAATATGGAGGCACCTGTTGAGAACAGACAGAAGTGCTATCCAGGGAAACAGAAATGCTGCTGGCTGGTGCTGGGGGGCCCACTGAAGGAAGAGCTGGAAGTGACATTGGCACACATCTGACCATGACATGCTTGTCTCCAGCAAACCTCTCAGTCTGAATGTCAAGATGGAGGAGAAGTGAATAAGAGAAATCCTGACTCAAGCTAGAAAGCACTAATAATTCAGAAAAGTAAATGTGTTTTTATCTGTAAAATGTGTGAAATTGGAAAGGAAACAATCAGGTTCAGATGGATACAGTTTGATATAATCGGAGGCCTTCAAACATTTGTTTGGGTTTTGTCTATACATCACTGTCCCAGAAAAAAGGGGACAAGAGTTCTTCGTTTAACACTGGCCAGGTTGCTCCATTGTTCAGAGCATTGCCCTGGTGTTGCTACTGGACAGGGGCCTGGCCCTGAGTGGGTCTGCCTAGGGCCAGATGTAGTGTGTGGGTTCTTGACTTCATGTCAGAGAGATTTTACAACACAAGTTCAGGTGACTACAAGGACACATTTATTAAAGCTGGGAACAGTGAAACAAGGAAGGGCTTAGCATAGAAGAAGCAACAGGAGAGCCTAGGCTGAGCTGTCTTAGCTCACTGGGAAGTCGGAGAAAAGGAGGTTTTGGGGACAGGTTCAGGGGATTAGCCTGGGACAAGCTGCCAGCTGCCCATTGCCTTAGAGTTTAGGAGCCATGTGCCTGTGAAGACGGAAGTGAGGGAGGGAAGAAGAGGGGAAAGGAAATGGCTGGGGCTGCTCCCCAGAGGGAGAGGTGCTGGGTCCTTTGTCTTGAGGCTTTTCTCTTTCTTGCAGGTGGGAATCTTAGGGGAGGTCTCAGGGGAGGGTTTCGACAGAATATGCATCAGTTCTCCAGGTGTGTCCTTTCAGGGTCATGGTCTCCACTGATGGGCCAGTCACAGGGCAAGGGGTCTTTAGTCATTGCAGTTGGTCCTGACACTGCCCACCTGGTTTTGCTGCTTTTCCGGGCCTGGAGCTGAAACACAGCTGAGGCCTGGATGTTATCTCCAGGGAGGAAAGGCCAGGGGAGGAGAGGTTACCCTGGGGGTGAGGTCCTTGATTTCCCAGTTCTGCCCCTGCCAGGCACTAGGGGCTTTCTGCCCTGGTGACTGCACCTGGCTGTAATTGCTGGCCAGTTTGTTCAGTTGTCTCAGTTTCCCTTATTCTATTTGTCAAGGAATTTTCCTAGCTTCTCACTGCCCTGTCTCACTGATACATGAAGGTTGTGGGTTTGATCCCTGATCAGGGCACATACAAAAATCAACTGATGAAGGCATAGACGGCTGGAACAACAAACTGATATTTCTCTCCCTTCTCTTCCCCTTTCTTCTTTCTTTCTTTCTTTCTTTCTTTCTTTCTTTCTTTCTTTCTTTCTTTCTTTCTTTCTTTCTTTCCTTCTTTCTTTCTTTCTTTCTCTAAAACCAATAAATAAAAAAATTGTTTAAAGTATTCTTCAATTAAAAAGACCTATACATTCTTTATTATTCTTTTTAATCTTACAGGGGTCCTAGTTCTGGAAGAAAATGCTTTAAGGACTCTTTCAGTTTTGAGAGTTTAAGATTCTGTAATTAGATTTTAAGATGAGCAATACTTTTAAATGACTTTTTAAATAATTAATTAGAAAACTAGCCCTGGCTGGGTAGCTCTGTTGGTTCGAGCGTCATCCCCAATATGCCAACATTGCGGGTTTGACCCCTGGTCAGACCACATACAAGAACCAACCAATGACTGGGTAGATAAGTGGAACAACAAAGCAATGTTTCTCTCTCTCTCTCAAATCAATCAATAAAAAAAGTAATTGAAAAAGTAACATATGGACCTAGTAAATAAATAAACTCAAACAGTACAAAATACTGTGCAATAAAGTAATTCTACTAATTAGTATGAACTTATGTTTAGGTTAATAGATATAAGATCATTACATATAGAAATATTATATATGTTTATATACATATTTTACAATATATTATAGTATATAAAATATTACATAATATTATTTCATAATATACTCACATATGTTTCTTTGCTCTATCAACTGACAGGGCCTAGAAGCAATGACATTTCAATAGCAAAGCGCATACCTATTGCTGACATCTTGGTTCTAGCAGAATGCTCCAGTGAAAGAACCAAGGTTCCTCGGAGCATCTTGTAAGGAAAGTAAGGAAGTGCACCACAACAAAGAACAAAACTGCCCTACATGTTGATGGCTTGTCAAAGGGGCACAGGAGCCAACTGAAACACTTTCCAATTGGACAAAGCTAGAACAATTTGATCAACAAAATAAAATAATATTGGGTCATGATGCAAAATATAAAATAAATACCCTGATTCCATATGGACATAAAGAAATGGTTGAACAAATGAAAGGGGACAGGGGAAATAAATGTCCCTTTCAGAATTTCAAGTAATTTATGAGGATTTTCTGCCCTCAAGGAGATGGTTTAACTCCCTACTCGTTAACTTTGGGCTGCATAGAGTGACCTCCTTCCAAAGACTACAGTGTAGAAAAGGGGAGCAGGTGGGGAAGAGTCACTTTACCACAGAGAAACCTAAGAAACACTACCTCAGCTAGATGATCAAGGTCAATACCAACAATGATAAGCAAGCTGATACTATGCACTCTTCGTATGGTGTCATGAAAATGTGTGTTACTTTTCCTCCCCCAAAACCCATAACACCAATTTAACTCTGAGAAAAACCAGACACATTCTAATAAGGGAGCATACTACAAAATAGTTGGCCAGTACTTCTCAAAACTGTCAAGATCATCAAAACAAAGGAAGTCTGAGAAATTCTCAGCCCAGAGGAACCTAAGGAAACATGACAGCCCTGGCTGGGTGGCTCAGTGTCTAGAGCGCCGTCCTGATGTGCCAAGGTTGTGGGTTCGAACCCCAGTCAGGGCACACACAAGAGTCAACCACTGAGTGCACAGATAAGCGGAACAACAGATTGATGTTCCTCTCTCTCTCTCTCTCTCTCCACCCACCTCCTGCCCTAGTTCCCCTCTCTCTCTCTAAAATCAGCTAGGAAAAAAACCAAAAAACAAAAACATGACAACTAAATATAATGTGGTATTCTAGAAGAGAAAAATGATATTAGGTAAAAACCAAGGAAATCTGAAAAAACTGTTGACTTTAGTTAATAATAATGTATCAATATGTTTTTTTAATGTGGTAAATATATCATACAGATTTAAGATGCTCATAGTAGAAGAAACTGGGAATGGGGTAGATGGGACTTCTCTGTACTATCTTCTTAATTTTTCATTAACTCTAAAACTGTTCTAAAAATAAAAAGGAAATATTTTTTTAAAGTCTCTTGCTTCCATCAGAATGTACTGTCTTGTGAATCTTTTCCAAAATACTCTATATGTGGAGATAGTCTCCATTTACCCCTTCCTTTCCTCTCTCTCCATCTTTCTCTGCTGTGTCCCTGAAGACTGGCTTTATGGGCAATCAGTAAGCTCTTTGGATCTCAGGCATCTTCCTGCAGAATGTTGGCAGTGGGGGAATGGCGGAGTGGGGGATGCATCCACCAGCAGATCAGAGGTAGGAGGGGAAACTGGGCTGTTTATTTCTGCAGTTCCTTCCTGGTTGGGCCTGGGAATTAGGAGTGGCTCCTTTCCTCTCCCGAAGGCCACAGTTCCTGCTGGGCAGCCCTGTCCATCAACGCTCTGGGTTCTGGTAACAGCTTCCTCCCGCTGCCCCTAAGGCTAGGATTGTTGACAGCTCTCCTTCCTGAGGTAGACCGCTGAAAGCTCCTGGCAGCTAGCTAGCTGTCCCTGAGGGGCTTCCCCAGGCCTTGTTTGTTTTCTTTGGCTCTTTCCACACTTTTTAAAAGAGTCCCTGCGTTAACTTTATCTCAGTGTGTTATCTCTTTCTTGCTAGGACTCTGATTAATATCATGTATGAATGTATATTTCCTTCTATACAAATATAAACATATTATACACATTTTCTTTGCACCTTACTGTTTTCTTCATCTACAATAGACTTTGGGTTTCTTTCCATGTCCATATATGTTGATCCACTTTGTTAGTATTCCATTGTCTATGTATATCACACTTTCATATTGAAAGAGGAGAATTAAAAGCTGAATTTAGTGGAGGACCATGAAGCCTGGGATGGGTGCACAACACCGATGAGAAGTTCTGATAGAGTGGGGAGGTGAACTGGTGCTGCGGAAGTCCTGGGCAGTTTTACAGAAAGTTTAGAGAATGGGCTTTGGAATCAAACTGCTTGGGTTTGTATTCCAGCTCAGTCCTGCTGTGTGACCTTGGGCAAACTACTTAACCTTTCTGTGTGTATTTCCTCATCTGTAAAATGGGAATAACAATATCTATCTCAAAGCAGTTCAGCTTTCAAGTCAGACCACACTGGGCAACGTGGCACATCCAGTGGAAAATATTTTTTACTTTTAAATTTTTTTCTCTTCACGTGAGTTCAAGGATTATCTGCATTTTACAGAAGAAAAAGAAACCCCTTATTTTCCTCCTGTGATCTCAAAAGCTACCTGCTGGCCTTTTAAAATCTATCTACCGCCACTCCCTAAATGCTTGGGTCTCATTGCCAGACACCTGCTGAGGGCTGCAGGCTATTATCTCTGGATGGGACTTGCCTGGTTTTTAGCCACTCTGCTTTCCTTTTTGTTTCTCAAGCTCATCAAGCTCTTTCCTGATCCAGCATTTTTGCCTTTGCTGTTCTGTTTTCCAGGAAGGCCTCTCCTACTCATACTTCAACTTTCTTCAAATATCACCTCCATGGAAAGAGAGAGGCTTTCCCTAACCACCCCAGAGCAAGCAGTACCCCCTGCCCCCGCCATGCTGTGCATTGCCCCCCTCAGTAATTCTACAAACCATTCTGCTTATTTCTCTCATAGCTTTTATCAGGACAGAATATTTGCTTAGGGTCACCCACCAGACTCTAAGTCCTTTAAGGACTGTCAAACTTGTTCACTGCTCTATCCCCAGCACTGAAGATGGTCTCCGACACAAGTATAGGGCTCAATAAATACTCACCGAGTAAATAACTGTATGCATGGATGGATGCATGGATGGATGCATGGATGGATGCATGGATGGATGCATGGATGGATGGATGAAATACGTAAACATCCAACTCAAGATAACAGCCCAGTGCATTTTCTTGAAACATCCCTCAAGTTTCCTTTTTCTTCCACTGTGGACAGACCATAGAGTTATGGGACAAGGTGTGCAAGGATGACTTTAAAAGTTAAATATATTTGAATAATAAGAAACTTGGCAGACCCTCACATTATTCTTTGCTTAGAAAACTATACCATTATTTCATGATAGTGAATGACAAATTTACTAAACTAAATATCAAATTTGAGTTAATATTAAAAAATGTGGTATATCCTCTACTGCTTGAGACATT
>VMDR010014318.1:0-23723 GCA_007922815.1 Macrotus californicus | reverse complement strand
ATTTCCTTTTCCAAGGAGCCAATTGTCTGCATATTGGATATTCTTTGCCCATGTTCAATTTTGACATCTTTACTTCAATCCTTTTATCTTCCCTTCTTTCTTTTTGATTTTTAAAATCACTTACTCTCATGTTTCTTATAGCATAGCTTTCATTTAAAAAAAAACAAACTTAAAATTCTATTCCTAACTCTTTCCTGAATTTGGTGTTTCTTTTCTGAGCTTTCCTTATTTTAATTTATATTGTTCTTTTATGTCACGTATCTTTTTCCAAATGCCATCTGGCTCATTTTGAGAGAGTAGATTACAGTTTTCTGGGGCTGCCTTTCTGGCATGCCTTCATTGTCTTTAAAAATATGATTCCTTTCCTTATTCTCACAATAACACTGAATGGACTTGACCTGAAATTGTACATATTCAATTTTATATGAACTTACTTTCTCCTGAACCTTTAGTAGGATGCGAGGTTCAGAACACATTTTCTAATTTCTCAGTTTCCTATTCTGTTATTTTCTTCAAGTATGCAAAATTATGATGGCTTACTTTCTGAATTTTCCTGGTGTTGTTTCTCTCGCTTACTTTTATCTGGATTTTCTCTTTTCTTTTCCCCTATCATCCACATCCTGCTCAATTTCGATTCCACTCCAAGATGGTTCTCCTCCACGTGAGTCTCTGTCCTGCAAAGGAGCCCTGGAAAGTCAGATTCGGGTTCACATGCATTGCTTCCTCCCCTTTCAGAACCTGTCAAGAAATCCCCCTATTTTGCCCACCCCGTTTTACTCACTGTTCACAAATTGATAGGATTTATTTTCCAGAGACTACCTGCTGAGTGTTTGGGGTTCTCCTCATCCAGGACCTTCAGGTGTCTATTGCTTCGTCTACTTCCTTTCACACTGACAGGTTCTATGGCTGTCGAATGTGTGTTCCTACCTGTTGGTATTATGGGGTTTGTGGGAAATACCTTACCACCTAGTATGTCTGTGACTATTATCCATGAGTTTCTGGTTTCATTTCTTTTACCTATTTTTATGTGTGAATTCGAGGAGAGTCCTCCACTACTCCACAAGGCAGCTGCCATCCTATAGTGCAGCCACCTTCTTGATCATATTTTATGATATTTGCTGAAGGAGGGACAGATGACAGAATTCACACTTTCATGACAAATTTGCCCGAGAGCAACGGCAGAAGGTAGAAGAGTGTTCCCCTGTTCTAGGAAGCTCTGTCCAAGAGAACTTTCTCTGATGATGGAAATCTATACCTACACCATCCAATGCATGTGGTTATTGAACACTTGAGTGTGGCTAGTGCAGGTGAGAAGCTGAATTTTAAATCTCATTTAACCTAAATCTAAATTTAAATAGACAGGGGATCTAGTGGCCACCACATTTAGCAGGGCATTTGTAAGAAAATGGGAGTGCTTCGACTCACCGACCTTTCCTCACCTGGCTGAGCTGTGCCGATGAGCTGATGAGAAGGACACAGGTAAAGCAGGATGCCCTGCTTTCAAGGAGCTCACACGTTTTAGTATAAATCAGTTGAGAGGTAGTACATCCCTGTATTTCACAGACCAAAAAATGACTTGTGTCCCTGTGGTACAGAGATCCCAGCAACCTTGAGTCAAAAGCTGGGTTTCCTGTGGCACGCAGAGTAACTTTGCAGAAATGCTTATGGTCAAGCCTTTGGAAGGATTGTTTGGAATTTGATTAAATGTAAGCTATCATTTTCTCCCAATGGGAAAATGTCCTTGTTTTCAATTTTTCCAGTTTTCTCTTCCAGAAGCAATATAAGGACAGGTATTATGTCTGTCTTATCTTTTATCCAGATCATGCTCAAGACATACTTATTAACTCAACAAATTAGTCTATGAGTCAACAAACTATTTGGCCATGGGCCAAGTCTGGCCTGCTGCCTATTTTTCATATAATCCAGTAGAGAGAATGATTGGACGTCTTTGAATGGCTGGGGAAAGCAAAATAGTCATGATATGTGAAGACATGTAGAAATTATATAAAATTCAAATTTCAATGTCCAGGAAAACAAGTTCCTGAAACAGAGCTGTCCTCACTTGGTTGATGTGTTCTGTGTTGCTTCCACACTACCCCGGTGAAGTGGCTACAGCAGGCATGGGATGACCTGTGAAGTCTTAGGTACTTGCTCTCTAGACCTTTCTGGAAAAAGTCTGCCGACCCCTGAATAAGTCGATACAGGTCCACCCTTTTCCCAGGAGAAATTTGTGTTTCACATTTTAAAAGAAATTAAACCTTTTAAAAAGCTTCCTCTTAGCTGTGTCCAGAGAAAATTACATCTGCACCCAAATATACACAGCTGGGTAGCAGGGGGAAAAGCAAAAGCTGTAATGGAGTTATTAAAGTTGCAGCATAAAAAAATAAAATTCTCAATAGAAATTTTTCAAGCTCATAAAATTTGAGGGAAATGAAGAATTTAAGACCTTGTTTCTCATTTGATTTCATAAAAATGCCCGGTCTGAAAGCAATTACCCATTCTAAACGCTTCAGCAAAGAAAATGTTCACTTACTCTTCCCAGATCTGGGGGAGGGGAAAGTAGACGTTAGCTGGTTGTGTCTTAAATCTGTGAGAGGTCTGGGCAGGCATCTTCTGAACATTTTAAGACTTAACAAGAGCTAAACTGCAGCCCTGAAGAAATGAATCAGGGAGCAGTTTCCTCCTTTGCAAATCTCGTTTTCCATCTGGAGTGCTTGCAGGGGGTAGAAAACATCATGCTTTTTAAGAGCAGGTAAGATCTTAATTGGCTACTTGACCTCACACAGCTCCCTTCAGGAGTAAAACTTAATGGATCCTGTTTGGATATCGACAGCCCACTCACGAATAACCCTGGTGTTAGGAAACAAAAGGAGACACACATCTGAATAACTGCAGTCTCTGGAGAGAGACAGCAAGTCATGTAATACCAAATACTAATCTATGTCCTCAAAATGACACGAAAACTCTTACAGCTCTATCAAGAAGGACAACAGCAAAGAATCAAATAAAGCCATGTACTGTACAAATCAAGGGAGAAGTGGAATCTTTGGCATTTGAATTTTAGAAGAAAAGATCACAGTATTGTGGGGACAATATATTTGAATATTCCAAGTTCACTGCACCGCAGAATTGCTTGAGCTGGAGTCCACTCAGTATCCCCGTTTCCTGATGAAGATGGGTGTCAGGGTGTTAGAGAGCAGTTTCAAGTGGTCCTTTCACTTTTGTTTCCTTGGGACCTTAGGCAGACTATCACATGCTTTGCAAAATCCTTCTAATAATAGAATGATGGTCCAGAGACATCATTTACGGCAGAGGAACAAGAACTAGAGAAGTCAGGGGAAGCCACATGACAAATTTACCACCAACAACTGCCACAGCCAGGTGGAGGAAGACATACGGCTTATTAGGATGTGACGGACCCATAAAGGGGTCATCAGAAAACCACGAGAGGCACCACAGCCTGGTGGTTCAAAGCCTGTGCTTTGGAACTCAATGGACTTGGGGTAGAGTTTTCATCCTGCCTCTTATCAGTTGTATGATCTTGGGCAAGTAGCTGAACCTTATCCATGACACTGGGATAACAATAGCATCTACCTCTTAGAGTATATGAAAACTGACCAAGATGATGCTCATAGATGCCGAGTCACTCAATTAACATTTATGACACCCAGGGCAGTGCCAATGGCACCAGGAAAGCTAACACTAGATGCAATTCAATAAGGGAGCTATTCTTGTTTAGAAAGTAGAAACCACAGCAGATCCCTAAAACATGAAGAACTGACTTCTTCTAAGGCTCCACCTTCATGACCTAATTAATCCCCAAAGGCCCCGCCTCCAAATGCCATCCCATTGGGATTCACAATTCAACACAGGAATTTTGGGCGGACAGAAACACTCAGTCCAGAGCATCATATAAGCTGGATCTCAGATTTTAAGTGTCACATGTTCTGTGACCTAGGTTTTAGGATGGTACATATCTCTCTAGGGGAGGTCACGAGCATACAGCTACAGAATCAATGAAGAAAACAACCATCCTGATATTATGCCACTGCGTTCTCAGGGCTGAGGAATACGTTCCTAGGGAAAGCATGGTACCCAGCTTCAAAAAGTGCTTTAGCTCAGGAACTTAGAGGCAAAGATAATGAACTCTGGAAAACTCAGACAAGGGGCTCACATAATTATGAAAACAGCTTTTCTCCAAGAATGAACATGAGAAACTTGAATACAAATATTTTCTAAAATAATAGCTTTCATCTCTAAGTTAGATTACCAAAACTTGGAGGAAGTAAATAAAAGCATACTTAATTTTTCTTTTTTCTTAGATCAAGTCAGAAGATATTGTTTCACTCTCAACTTTGATGGTTATAGAAATCGTAGTTTAAATATTCCTTAAGAGACTTAAAAACAGCATGTAGGGCTTTCACTCTTACTTGAAAACCAAGGCAAACAAACTACCATGAATGTTGTGAAGGAGAAAACCAGGTAATAGCAAGGAAGGAAAACCAAACAGAGTTTTGCCCCATCCCCAAAAACTTCCCCGAAAGCACAGAACAAGAGATGGCAGAATTAAGAACCAAACATCTAAAAATTACTTCAGTAATTGAAAGTGGTTTAATTTTATCTACTAAAAAGTAAAACTGAGAACAATGAGAAAGCTAGCTTGAGGGCACACACCAAGCCCCTCCCTCCCCTGCTTCCTCCAGCCCCAATGAGGTGACTGGGAAAGAGGAATTGGTGGGGGGGGGCAGTTGAAGTCCCCAGAGACCTCCCCACTACCCGTGACCCTGCCTGGGGACCCTTGAGCTGCACAGGGCATCCCACACAGTGCAGGACAACCTTGTCGATGAAGACCAAGTACCATCTAGCCTCTTATAAGTCCTGGAGGTAGTAAGTTAAGTTTTGTAAAAAACAGTAATCTGGTGATGTGTTATTCAAGAAGCAGGAACAGAGTGTGCAGGCAACCCAGCCAGAAGTTTCCAAGCTAGGGTCAGATAGAGGCGCCTGTCTGTAAATTTAAAATCTGATAGCAGATTTTAGGTGAATATGACAGTGTTTTTTTCCCCAGGGACAGGCTCAACAACTGTGACCTACTCTGGTGGAACACAGCCCTGGCACCCGGGGTGTAGGCTCTGCTCAGGTGCCCTAGATTCCAGGCTAGTGCACGTTTTGTGGGGCCTGAAACGCAGGCAACTTTTGAGCTCTCTTTAAGAAAAAGAGAACAAAAAAGTATGATTATCAAGTTTATCTGGAATGAAAAAAGGAATTACAGCAAATTTCCAATGTGACAAGTACCACAGCCTAAATGTCCAGAAAAATAGCTACTTATGCTCTGGTCTCCTGTGGCCGTGGCAGCGATTGTGACATTTTTTAATCAGTGGATAGAAAGAAACCCTGGCCTGTGCTCCAGCATGATTTAGCAACGTGTTTTTGCTGTTGTTACTGTTGCTAACTTAGAAATATTTCTTTTGGCTTCACAACTTATAGGTAACATCATGCTTTTCCTTTTAAAGGATTGTTGTTAAACTTGGGCAACCTCTATAATGTTCTTTTTATATATTTGAGATGTACCATTTGGAAGGATTCTCCAGAGACCAGCCTCATAGTTTCATGCAGCCTAAGCCTTGTTTCTTTGCTTCTTACATAATTCTGGTGTGAAACACCCGAGACGGCCTGTCCTGATTTCAGGTGAATTGGTGCATGTGGGGACAGGAGCATTCCTAGAAGTCGTTCTGATGTCTAGAAGGTAAATGATAACTTAACTCCATGCAGAAGGGACTGAAAACCATGAAAACTACCCCACTAACTGAACGAACCATCACCCAGTTCACCCGTCCCTCAGCCAGACCCCCCACAGAGCCCACAGCCACTCCAGCGTCAATGCAAGAGAAGTGAAGGGAGAGGCTGATGTGGAAAGGGGCAGGTGGTCTGAACCGCCTGCAAACAGAACATCGTAACTTTGCAAATCAAACCCAAAACATGACCGCATGGACACCTTGCAGAGCTTGGGGAACAGTGTGTGCAAGAGGGCACCCCAGAGCTCATGAACTTCCTAGCAAGTCCCCTTCTGCCCGCACGGACGTCCTGACTCTGCCGCACACTGGGCCTTCGGCAAATTGCTTGCCTGCTTGGTCACCTCACCTGTGCAATGGGGAGGAAATACCTACGTAGAACAAGGCTGGCCGTGAGGATTAAGTGCAGAATTAGTGCTTACAACAGAGCCAAAAAGTCTGCCGACGCTGCTCATGCAGCTGCAGTAAGAGGTGCCAATCATCCAGTTTGGACTCTGTGCTCAGCGGCATAGCCTTCGTCCCATGTCACCCTGAGAGCGCCGCCAAGGGCATGTGTGGCTCCCCTCTGGTTGAGGGAGGTGGGTCCTTGCCCCAGGATACAGAGGCAGTGGGTAGATTGACCCAAGTCTGTGGGACCCCAGACTCTGATGCCTCTCCATCAGGCCACCCTGTCCCTGGAGTGGGCCACACAGTGCCCAGGGCCATGGTCGCAGGGGGGTGGGAGGGAGAAAACAGCTCCCAGTTTCTGGCTCCCTCTGTGGAGGCGGCGTGTCTCCATGGCTGGTGGCAATGGAAAGCTCCCTGCTGGGTGGGCTGGGCTCCCTGCCACCCCGGGGATGCATGCACTGCCCACCTCCCCATGAACTGGCTCGATCATTGTAAACGAATCATTTTACTTAAAGTGAAGTTTCAAAGTGTGTCCTGCTAGAAATCCCGTATTCAAGCATCGAGAGTTTTTCTCAACAAGTGTTTCTCAAGTGATTTAAGTATTCAAGTATTCAAATTGATTGTCAAAGTTTATATTTTGCAAAAAGTAGAAGTAACTGGTTCCTTCTGGAAGCCTGGCTATCTCTACAGTCCCTAAGAAGACAAAAAAAAAGCCCCTTGAAAAGGAGTTTACACTGCAGTGACCAGGGGCCAGTCACCGTGAGCAGCTTTTGAAAGATGACATCCAGTACCTGTCCCCAGAGAGAAAGTCTCTGTGTCCCCATACCAGCAGGGGGCAATCAGAGTTCCTGGGGTCTCCAATATCCTCACTGAATAAGGAACCCCACCCCCAAAAGTACCCTCAGTTCCCTTCCTCCACCTTCTGGGGCCGGCCAGAGCCCTGGGATGACCAATGGACACTGTGGGCTGTGCAGCACCCCCTCTTCACCAGGCTTCCTTTGCTGTAACCACATCTATTTAATGGGGAGTCACTGGGGGAAGCAAACCATTGACTGCAGGCAGGTGGATGGCCCCCAAATCCTCGTGCTACAGATCTGTCCTGGAGCCCAAACCACACTTCCTCTCTGACGTGGGGGTTTCTCTGGGGCATGGTGGGGCAGCGTCATTTTTGTTGGATTGGGGCAGATGTTTGGGTCACCATCTGAGGGGTGTGGGCGTCAGCTACAGACAGAGGACATGCTTGTGGTGAGAATGAGTCCATTTGGTGTGGTTGTCAGTCATGTGTTCTTTATAAACTCAGAATCTTTGACATTTCCCATGGTGTTCATTTTCTATACTTCGTAATACAGTAGAGGTGGCCACCATAAAGAATGCATAGTAACCAGCGGTGACAAGTTGGATGTCAGGTGCCCGTGATCCCTAAATTATCCTCAGGGAGTTTGGTGAGTAGAGGGAAGGATGGAGACTAGACCTTGCCTAGGTGGTGAGATCCCTCCTGGAAGAAAGGTTCTGGAGCTCCATCAGGACCCCTGCACTGCGCATAGGAAGGGGGACGTGACTTTGTTTTCTTCCTTTGTTCTCCTTCCCAAAAGGAATCCCCACAGAGCTGGGGCCCTCTGGCAAGACTGGGTGGGGACAGGCCAGTCCAGAGCTCAGGCGGGGCCACCCCTTCAGGCCACATGATAAACCCACATGCCAGCCAGCCCAGAAGAGAAATTACTCATTTCTAGTGGATGGCCAGGACACAGCATACCCAGAGTAACTGTCAGCCTAGGCTCCCGCTCACTAGTTTGAAACACAGGTGCCTGACAATGTCCCGCTGGCATTCAGAAGCAGAGAGAAAAGGCACTGCAGAAATTCAAGAAAACTGTGGCTGAATCATCTTCAGCCCCCACTGCTGTTTTGGTTGAGGGTTTTACAAAGCAAGCCTCCAGAATATAGTGTTGTTGACTTCCCTGTAGTAATTTATAACCCGCGTCTGATTTCATAACGCTGCCCTCCCTCCCACGCCGCCCCTCCCCTGTTCCACTCCTTCTCAGCTCTGGCTCTTTGTCACTATTTGTTCATGAAAGGACACTGGGGGTAATAAAATAACGTTCCTGCAATCTTCCCTCTGGGCAGAGCACTGGAGTGTAAAGGGCTCTTTGATGGGTATCAGGAAACCTGACTTCTGAGTTCTGTGACCTTGACCAATCAACTTAACCTCTTGTGAATTCAATTAACTTGAGTTAATAAGGAAGTGGATAATCTCTAGGATCCCTCGCAGTCCCCAAATCTATGACCCTAAGTAGGGGATCAGGAAATGTCTGCCAACAATAATGGTAGGAAAACAGAGAATTCCTTAATGCTCAAGAGTTGAATGGAGCATTCGGGTATCCAGGATGACTAAGGAGGGAATAGTTGCCCTCTGAAGCACTGTGTGAGCTGTGTGAGTTACACAGTGATGGTACCCAAGAGCAAATCCACACTCCCTTTCACCATCGGTACAATGAACTCAGCTGCGGCATGTGGAAAGCTACAAGGGTGAACTTCATTTTGCTAGAGAACAGGAAGTGAGATGCTACCTGCCCTCCAGCCTGGAAAATGAAACAGATCCTGTTGTAAATGAGACTCTTACTACTTTGTATGATGGGGAGGTGGAGAGTCTTGCTCCTAAGATATAAGGCAGTACCTCGTTTCTTCCCGAGGGTATGCATGGAAAGCTCGTTTCTTCACAGCTGTCATGCTCAGCTTTTCCCTGCCTCGGTTACTTTTCTATTTGATTGAAACGAGACTACCCTTGTCTGCAGGTTTATGGAGAAGAACACCACCAACCCACATGCCCACGATCATCGGAACAGCAGGACACCAACCAGTAAGTGGTGGGCTGCAGAGGTTTATATAAAAGCTGTGCAATGATTGTTATTCTTGGAGAACCCAATGTCGTGATAGATGGAAAAGAACTTTTTCCCCTGAAAGGATCATAGAGAGGTGTTAGTCATTCCTTAGGGCTATCCAGGTCAAACTCCTCCCAGTTCAAACCCCTTCTTACAGCTGAAGAAGCTGAAGGCCAGAGAGAAGGGGCCTGCCTGAAGTCACCAGCAAGAGACCGGAAAAGCCATGCCTGGCAGTGGGGGAGACGGCCCCTGATGGGGGCTAGAGCACTGCCCACCATCACGGCCTCTTCCCTAGATGACGTCAATGGCCAAGGGGGGGACACTTCATTGGAGTCAAGCCACTAGCTCTCTGTCCCAACTTTGGGATGAACTTACACCAGCAGAAAGACAGCTGGGGCTGTCATTCTGGACCCAGGACCCTCAAAGGACAGTCCCCGAGTTCCTACTCCAAGGCCCCTAGAGTTGAGCCAAGACTCTGTCTTTCTCAGGGCTGTTTGTCCTGTGTCTTTCAATTCCTTCCTCCCAACATACGAACTCCTCACCTGTCCCTGCTTTTGTGTTACATTATTTCAATTGGTTTCTCTTACTTGTAAGCAAAGAATCCAAACTATACATCACTATACTGTGACGCAGGAATCCTTTGTTTCATTTTTAAATATTAACATTTAAGACAACCTTCTAAAATCTATAACATCCACAGCCTGGCCTTCTTACCCACAGTAGCGTTTCATGGGAGAACTGGGGGCCTCAAGATGAATGCAGAAGGCCTGTGAAATGGGCTGATTGTTTGCTGAGTCCACAACAGAGTGAAAGATATTCTTGGGGAGGGGGCATGTGGTTGTTTTTCTTTTTTGTTAAGTCCCTAACATGAAACTTTGTGCTGTGTCTCAGTCCTGTGAGTCTCCTGGGGAACCCTCGAGTCCCTGCTACAAAGCCCCAGGCAGACCCTCCCCCAGCTCCAGCCCTCTCCCAGTATTCTCAGACCCCTCTCTCTGTCTTCCAGTTTGGAATAACCCTGCCTTCCACAATCCTTCTGCTTTCTTTACCATCCCCTAAAAATTCAGTGCTACCTTCTCTCTCTCTCTCTCTCTCTCTCTCTCTCTCTCTCTCTCTCTCTCAACTTCCTTCCCCTAGATCTTTGTAAGATTGCCCGGTGCAGGTCAGCTTCCCCATCATAAAAGACAAGTGCATAAGGGAAGTGTCTGCTTTGCTCTCCACCATATCCCCAGCACCTCTGGAAACATCTGACACCATCGGTACCGACCAGATGTCATTGAATGAATGACTGGATCTTCCCTCTCCAAGTTCAGCTCTCACCTGCATGGCCATGACCCTGGTCTCAGACTTTCTCCTACACAAGTCCCACATCTCCAGCTGCTTGTCTGCCTGCTCACATGTAACACTCATGTGATGGAAATCTTTTCCTTTCTCTCCAAACCATCCTCGCCACCTGACCTTCCTATTTCCGCCGCAACAGTGCCAGTCACCCCACAACTCTGCACAAAGCGCCAATCTCTTCCTTCTGCTGACCACAGCTCCTCCTGGAGCCTGCTTACTTGTTCATTACAAGGTCTCCAGCCACCGCCCTGTCCTTATCAGTCCAGAGCCCATGGTCCAACTCAGAACCCCATTCCCTTAGAGTCCTACCCCATTACCATAGGCTCCTAGCTGGTCTCGTCACCCCCCAAACCTACCGCATACACCTCCTCCAGGTCAGCAGTCCCCGGGTTCCATGTCCAGCTGCCACTTCTCTCACCTAATCACAAGTCATCAGCCACTCCCTACTGCCCACTGTTTTGAATGTTGGCATGCAGGGTTCTCCAGGGTCACCCCTGACACATCGTGTCCAGTCTCACATCCAGTGACTCCCAAGTTAGGACCTTTCTTCCATCAGGCATTGTCTCCTGAACATGTCTTACATCTTCTCTCATCTGGACTCATGGCCTCTCCCACCACCTGCCCCAGGAGTTTCTCTCCTCAACTTTGTCCAGTGAAATCTCCCCTTCGAGGCCAGCCCAGATCATACCTCTTCCATGAAGCTTTTCCCTGACCCGCTCAGCCCACAGCCCTCTCCCCGCCCCCATCTGAATTCTTACTTCCTGTGCACCATTCACTTGATCTCAGGATATAGTGCTAAGTGATTACAGTGGATCATCAGTAATTTTGTCCTATGACTGTCCTATCTCCCCAGCTAGCTTCTAAACTCCTTTTGAACTGGGCTCATGGCTCACATTTTCTTATATTCGCTACAGCAATTAAGCTCCCTGCTTCCCAATCCAGAACTCGGTGACTCCTGGTTGATCCTAACAAGAGATAAGACTGAAATAAATGAACTATGGGCTAGGGATCAAACTACACAGGATTAGGGAATGGCATTTCTTTAGAGTGTTTTTAAATCATTTTCCCTCAATAAAATTGGGTATTTTTGAACAGCAATAACATCACATTTTCGATGTGATATATGCTAGCATACTTTAGAACTGATGTCACTCACTAATTTATAGGAGAAATAAAATAAGACAACCTATTGAATTCTAGTAAGGAGAGCAGGTCATCTGGAAATGGATTGTCATTCTCCACATTGAAGTCACCTCGGTTCAGCAATGACATGGCAGCTTTAGGAATAATGAAGGCTCACAAAGGGACCCTTCCGTAGTGTTTGTGATTTAAACAACACAACTGAGTTATTCCTTCTGTTCTAATTCAAATAGGTTCAACTCCCTACATCCACTTCGGATTTTAGGAAAGCATCCAATGTGGTTTTTGAGCCCCGCCCCCTTTCTGTCCCCTCCCCTTGGACTGACTGTGTGTGTTCCCCAAAATTCCTATGTTGAAGCCTCATCCCCAATGTGATATTATTTCGATATGGACCCTTTGTGACTTGATTAGTCACGAGGTGGAGCCCTCATGAACAGGATTAGTGTCTTTACAGGAAAAGTCAGGAGAGGGCTCGCTCCCTGCCTCTCTGCTCCCCATCACATGGTCTGCCATCTACAAGCCAGACACAGAGCCTGATAGCACCTGGATACCTCGACGCCAAATAAATGTGTGAGAGATAAATGAGAAATGTATTTTTGGTTTAAACCGCCCAGTCTGTGGTATCTTTGTTATAGCAGCCTGAACTAAGACACTACGCTGTCCCCAAGCCTGGCTCGGCCTCTGCCACCGGGGGCATCTTCTAACAAATGCAGTTTCCTGGGTCCAATTCCGGAGATATGGCTAATAATCCACCGGGGTGGGCCAGGGAATATGTATGTCAGAATGCTCCCCTGGTCATTCTGATGTGAAATCAGCTCTGGGAACCCCTGATCTTCGGGCACAAAGCTAAGTGGCCTCCGAGAGCCAGGAAGTGGCCTCTGAGGCTCTGCTGCCCTCTGCCCAGCAGCGCCACCTCAGTTTGGACCACTTCACTCTCTCAGGATGTGCGTGCACACACACCTGTGTGTCTACTCACATCCGCACCTCTGCAGAGCTGCCTCACCTGCCTGGGTTTCCCCTGCCCACCTCGCCCATTCTCCCAGTCCCCCCTCAGACACTCAATAAGCGTCACTCCCTCTGTGACGCCCTCTGTGATGCCCTCCAGCAGCTCGGAGCCCACGCTCCTCTGCCTCCCCGGTGCACCCCTCCAGCTGGATCCCCTTCCTCCCTGCGTGCACCTGCATGCGTTCAGTGAGCATCTTGGAGCCCCGGGTGGGTGTCAGGCCCTGGGATGGGGCTGGGCCTGTGGAGATAACTAGGACACCATTCCTGGGATCAAGGAGCTTAGAGTGTCACTGGGGACACCAACCAGGATGAGAGTTACAGCTTTGAACACCCCTCACAGAGAGAGAACGCAAGAGAGCACCATTCAGTCTGACTCTGGGGGTCAGCTGCCCTTTTTGGAAAGCTAGCTCTTCAGCTGAGATCTTGCATTGCATTTTTTGTTTGTTTGTTTTCATCAAGGGAAACACTGCGAGAAGATTCAAACAGTTTTCAAGACTTGCTGTGGGAAGCCTTAGATCCCCGTCCCCCTACCCTGTCCCTTTCTTGTCCATTTCAAAGCAGGCACATCCACCCCCTTGAGCCAATCATGTTTTTTTCTAACCTCCATGCCTTTAAGTAGTGTTCTGGAACTGCTGTCTTTTCTTTTTTCACCTGTAGGCACTTTTTATTGACTCTCCACTGGAGAAAATAAGGCTTTAGTCCACCGCTCGTGTGTGCCCTTCTGTCTCCCGTCCTCTTGACAGTGTTATTCTGGTTCTGACTGGATCACGGTCCGGTGTTTATAATATTATAATTTTATAGCATAGCTAACTTATAACTCTGTTCCTTCTTTTTTAAAAAGTCAGCTTGGTACACGATGCTCTTATCATGAATTTAAGATCATATTCATAAATAATTATCTAAACATCCTCCCAAGGAGCCCAGAGGCATTCAGTACTCCTTTGAGCTTATCTTCCTAGGGAAGCTCTGTCCCGGAGCACCAGCCCTGCCCCGGGCTGGCCCGGTGCCCTGAGTGCCCAGCACCCAGCCCCTGTCCTGGGATCTCCTTGCACCAGCGGCCTCAGGGCTCCCGTCCTCTCTCTCCTGTGCTGGATGCTGCTCTCGGTATCTCAAGCCGTCCTCTTCTGTGATATATGGCCTGTTTGGGTAGACCAAATCCTCTGGTATCCTCCTAAAAATGGTTTCCAGAGAGCTTTGCGTGTCTGGAAATGTCTTTCCTTTAGGTTTCCCCAGAAGCAGATCCCGAGATAAGAAAGTGAGTACAAGTGCTTGATTTAGAAGGTGATCCCAGGATGCGCCGAAGGGGGAGTGGGGAACTGAGACAGGGAAAGGAAGGGTACCTGTAGGGGGTGTTAATGATCATGTCACTGTCGTGGGCAACCGGGGCTCAGTCCTGCCGGTACCCCTGGACACTGCACAGAGCAGGCCTGAGAGAGACGCCCCCTGAGGAATGAGAAAGCCCATCCTCTGCCGAGTGAGCGGAGGGGATTAGGGCTAATCCACTAGAACAACTGGTCATAAGGCCCCGATACCTGCTGATGTAAGCAAAGCAGGGAAGAGAACGCTGAGGAATTTGTCAAGACAAGGATTTTGAGAGGTATGGGGGCGGGGGGTGGCAAAGAGAACAGCGGGGCAGAAGGGCAATGCCGAGAACCAACTCAGCCTGTTCATTTTGGCTATGATGTCCCAGAACCCCTGCATGATTCTGGTTTGACCTTGTTGATACAGTATAACACAGATGGAGAGAAGAGTAGAAAAGGAATTACACAACATACATTTTCTATTTTCTCCCTGCTATTTTAGGAAGAAAGAACATGCACTCCTTTGTGCTATAAGAAGCACGCAAAGACGAAGCAGCCACTCACTCATCTGGGCTCCCCGGAAACTGCTGTCTGGAGTCGACCCCAGTTCCTGACCTACTGCAGGTCAACCAGAGTGGCCTCCGGGCCCTTTCTTCCACACAGTCTACACCCAGAGGTCGACCAGCACTCTGATCCATCACCACCTGTCTTTAACACCCTTCAGCTTCCTGCAGGGACTTTTATTATTGATGGCCCCAGGCAGGCAGCAGATTGAGCCAGAGAGGAAGGAGTGAGAACAGAGCAAAGTTCCTGTAACGGGATACAGGTCTGCAAAGGCCGTAATGAAACATCAGAAGTAACCACGCTCCAGCTATAGTAATCGGAGCAGTTTGTAACTCAGCTCCTCTCCGGGGCCTTTCACTTCCCAATCTGAAAGCTGGGGGCACACACCCACTGCTCCTTCACTGTAGAGCTGCAGGAAAGGAGGGACTGGCCGTTCAAAATGACACCTAAAAATCAGTGTGTGAGCACCCACGAGGCACCGGACGAGGTTCTGAGCATTTTCCATTATCCCGATTCATTTCACAATGCCAGAGTCACAAGTTTGCCTTTAGGTGAGGACCCTTGTCAGGGTCACAGAGATGGAAAATGCAGGAGCCCACTGATTTAATGATGGGACCACAGCAAGCATTCCTGAGCGTGTACTATGTGGGGAGGAACCCTGGGTACAAAGAGCTCGGGCTCTGGAGCTTGGGGTCAAATCTGACTCTGCCTCTTAGCCCCGCTGTGCCTTGGTTTTCTTATCAGTAAAGTCGGAGTCCTAAGAACACACTTCATACTGAGAGGATTCAATGAGAAGCACATGGATGCGCTCAGTAACTAACTGCTACTGTTATGTGCACTGAAATCTTGTATTCACTAGCCTGTTAATCCTGGCGACAACGATATGGAGGAGGTAATTCATTATCCCCATTTTTCTAATAAGGAACTGACGTTAGTAAGCAGGCTAAACACCGACACACCCCAGACAGAGTGTGGGTTTGGGCCCAGACGACCGCAGTGAAGTGGGTGCCGCAATGCAACGGGCGTTGCAATGCAGCAAGTCATGCCCTTTTTGCTGGTGGAGAGTCTTGCCTTCAGTTTGTAAGCAATGCGACATCTGTTAAGCACAATGAGAGGGGGTCTGCCTGTACCTGCTTCAAGGCAACAGAGCCGGAAGGAGCCAGGGAAGGGCTATGCGCCCAGGGCCCCAGACCCCGGAGACCCCCTTCCTAACAAAGGTTTTCCCACCTCATTTCTCTACCTCCCACGTAAAGGACCTTTGCACAATCAAATACAAGCAAAACCACTTCCGGCAAGCATATTATCATGTTAGTTCAGATGCTCTGAGAAACAGATGGGACTGGATATGTAAGAGATTTGTTGGGGAAAATGCCTTTGAAGGAAAGCAGACAGGGAGCTGCAGAGACTAGGAGAGTGTCAGGACCCTATGCAGGCCAATCCAGTGGAGGAGAGAGGGCAGGAAGGGGCAGAGATGGAAGAGTCACAGACCACAGGCTCGGGCTCATAGGGAGCCCTGGAGCCAAAACCTCCTAGCAGAGGATCCTTGGGTCTCCCAGGAGCAAGCCTCTCTTAGAATTCCTACAAGCTCAGTCATTGGCCAAGAGCACTGTGTGGGAAGAACGATGCGAACGGGGTGGTGGACCTCAGCTGGGACCATGGCCAATTAGGCTCCTTGCCGTTGGAGGGGACAGGTGCATTTTCACAGCTGTCACAACTAGATGCCAGCGGCACCCCCACCACTGTCTCACCCCATCCTTCCATTGTGACACACAAAAATGTCTGCAGAGATTGCCAAATGTCCCCTGGGGAGGAAGAACAAAAATCCCTCCTGACTGAGAATCACTATTCTGGACAAAGGCTATGACCACTGTCTACTAGTCCTCTGCAATTGCACATCCTGCTGGTACTTGGGAAACAAGACCGCCAGGTATGGCTGGACACAGGTTTTTCACTGCACAAGGGCACCTGGCCACAGGTATGAGGAAGACCTGAAATCCAGCCCTTGCTCTGTTGGCCAAGCCAGGAGCCCTGGAACGGGGCTGTCTTGGAGGAGAAGACCTCTTTAGCACTCACGTCTACATACCTCGTGGGCTCGCTGCTATCAGCAAAGTTAAAAAGTGGGAGGAAGACTAGAATATCAGATGCTGAATTCATCGAGCCCAACTCCTTCCTTCTTACAGACTGGAACACCAAAGCCCAGGGAACTCTGGGAGAATAACTCTGAGGAATTTATCCAGCCTTTAATTTGGATGGAGAACTTGGGAAGAAAAGAGAGAAGTCACTGTACTTCAGGGACCATCAAACAGAGGAAAATCTAATGCACCTTTTGGAGAGGGGCCCATCCACGGGTGGGGGAAGGAAACACAATCCAGTGTGCAGGCAAGTGCAAGACAAAGAAGAGAGGACCCCTTCGGTCCTTGAGAGATGGCCTTGGGGGAGGAACGGAACGCATTTGACCACACAGGACATGACCCTGAAGAAGACTTAGCTGATGCTCACTGCAGGCTGGGATCAGTTCAAAACAAGGGCTAGTATCTGACTCATCTCTGTGGCCTGTGGGCTTATGCCTGACCCCTACTGGCACGGAGCAGAAACACAACAAAGCCCAAAAGTGGGCAGAAAAATTGTTGACTGTGGACCTGGCGGAGGCAGAAACAGGAAGTCTTCCCAGTGGAAAGGGTAGGGTGGCTAGAGGCGCAGAGCATTTCAAGCAGCCACTGCCTCAGTCGGCCTGACGCTCAGAGAGTTCTCTCTCTGTAAGAAATATGGCTAAACATGACGTTGGCCTTCCTCCAGATGATCTACACACCGAGGGTGGGAGCACAAGTTGTATTTGCCATTGGCTGCACCCACCTGTCCCCAGACTCTGCAGCTGGAACGTGTTCCTCTCCAGGACGAGCAGGTCTCCAAGCTCTAAGCCCGCCGACCTCCTGGAACCCCAGCCCCCAGGCATCTGTCCCAAGCCCAGGCTGTGCATGCCCTTGCCGGTTGACTTTCCCTTGCCCGAGGGCTCGGCCTCTCTCCCATTCCCCAGCAGGAATCCTCTAGCAAATGGTACAAGAGCTGACAAAAGGCCATGGCCACATTGCCCCTCCCCAGGGTGCCTGCTGCAATCCAGTGACACTTCCCCTGCCCTTCTACCCAGGGAGCTAGCGCTTTCACTGGTATCTCTCTTTCCTGTTCCCTTGGGCGCGATACGCAAATATTTAGGAAGCAACCACAATGCACCAACTAATCAGAACAGGTGCCTGGAGACCCCCTGCTGGGCAGGGGCCAGCGGCTGGAGTCCCTGTAGCTGGATTACATGGGCCGTCCCCACTGGTACAGGAGTATTTCAGTGTTGTAACCCTGGGAGGGTCCTACCAGCGCATATCTGTCTCAAGCCTCTCCCTCCTTTCGGGGAGCACCATTGGGCTCTGCCTGGCTCCTGTAGCTGTGAGCAGGTCCCCTAAGTGCACCACAAGCTCTGGAGACCCCACCACGGTGCTCCCTTGTAGTTTCCCTTTGCACAGAGTGCTGGCTATGGCACCTTTCTGGAACAGTCTCAATGTGCAGCCCAGGCCGCTGACTCCCTGTTCTGCCACCAACCTGCGCAGATGTTTCTGCAGGGTCTGACTCTGTAACGATCCATAAGGCACCAACTACAGCTCTAATTAAACTGGAAGAATCAATCCAGCAGCAGCACGCAGCTGGGCAGGGATTCATTTCCTGCGCCATCTTCAATGGCGCGTAACCCTCCTCTGGCTGCCATGGTGTGTGACACAGGGCACTGTGTTGGCAGCACAAAAGCCCACAGTGCACCTCTGGCTGCTCTGTCCACAGCAAGGGTTTGGGAATCAGTCACTGGAGCTGTGACAGTGACACGGAAAAACAGTCCAGTCCACAGGGTGAGTGCTGTCGGGATGAGAGACTTTAAGGCTGAAACTCTGAGAGCACCGCAGTGAGGATGTAAGATCTGGTAGCAGGAAGGGACCGGCCAGGCCTGGTGTACAACCAGGTGGGCAGAGAGGGAGGGACACCTGAACCAGGAGAATGAAAAAATAATGTGATGCAGGCCGACCCTCCGGACTGAGGTTTTCATTGGTAAAGATCGCCCAGCAGACTGTCTCACTAACCCTGCAATCTGCTGAAGTTAACGTGTGTGTGTGTGTGTGTGTGTGTGTTGTGTGTGTGTAGGTTTATTCTACAATGTGGATTTTATTTCCAGTGATTGCTTCTGCTATCCTCATTAAACTCTGGAACTAAAGGACTCTCTTTGGACGTTATGGTGCAGTACCCTAAGTCTGTGTTGGGCACAGGTGCTCTGCAGCCCGGACTGGGAACAGCCGGGGACCACATGCCCTGTGCGGATTTCTCTCAGACCTGGTTGGCTTCTCCTCACCTTTCCCCACCCCACTCCCAGGATATGTCCACCCAAAACCTATGAAGTGTTCTTATTTGGGAAAAGAGTCTTTCAGAAGTAATTAAAGATCTCAAGAGCAGATTAGGGTAGGTCTTGAATCCAATGATAAGTATCCCTTTAAGGGGAGAGAAAGGGAGAAAAAACACAGAGAAGTTGATTTAGAAGACAGAGGCAGGGGTGGAAGCAGTGAGTCCACCAGCCGAGGACCATCAGGGATTGCTGGCAGCCCCCGGGGGCCCGGAGGGGGCCTGGGGCCAACACCCCCTCAGAAGCAGCCCTGCCAGAGCCTTGATTTCAGACTCCGGCCTCCAGACATTGAGGGAATACATTCCTGTTGTTTTAGTCACCTGCTTTAGGGAAATCTAAACCTGCCACAGTAACCACTGAAAACCCATACACTGGGTGATGGGTGACACGGTGACATGGGAAGTGGCATCTAATGCTGGCTTTGGAGCCTGGGTATCCTGGGTAAGGGGTTGAATTGTGCCTCTGCCATTGTCTACTTTGCACAATTTTAGACAGGCGATCTCTCCGTGTTCCCTTCTGCGCAACAGAGGCTGTAAATACTATTGCACAGGCTGTACAAGTGAAATCTGAGGCAACCACAGAGCACCCGCACAGAGTAAGCACGGGATCAATTTCAGGTTGTTATCATGACCTATTATTAGAAGTTGGTTGAGAACCTAAATCAATGATGACTTCAGGGAAAGACACGTGAAGTGCAGCCCAGACACTGACATTGGCTCCACTTCCAAGAAGCAGCAGGGGCAGGGCCTTTGGGGAAAACTAGGGGAGCTAGCGGAGCATTGGCTGGCTGTGTTTGAGAAGGAGTGAAAAGGAGGGGAAGAGAGGCGTGGGCTGAGAAGGACACAGACGGGGGGACTGGCTTTAAAATTAAACAAGTATTGCTATTTTGGAAGATGAATGGGGGGTGTTGATCTGTGTTTAGGAGCAGGATGGAAATGGAAGGACTATTAGAGGAGAGAGGAAACGAGGCTATAATTATGAAGGGGTGTGCCTATCCCGCGCACTGGGTGATTAAATGGATACGCTTTAGGGAGGGGATGAAAAGGAAAAGCCCAGGGAAGGGTGAATGTCCTAATCAGGATGACCCCGGGCAACAGAATGGGCACCTGCCCAGCTCCTGGGTTGGGGGTCACGACAGGACAGAGATTTCCAGGCAACTGTCTGGCACGAGGGAAAGGACACTGGCTGGTGGTTGTGTTGGGAAGAAATTGAAAATGCCCCTAAAAGGGCTCACAACGTGTCCATGGGGTCTCATCAAGATCGAGCTGGCCCTGGACATACGGCTTTAACAAGAGGAGAGTGGAAGTGTTCTGGGAGCAAAGAACAGGCTAGGCAAAGATAGTGGGTGCACCGTCAATGGAGGGGATACAGGAGCAGGGGAGAGGCACGGGATGCACACAGGACAGTTGGAGAGAAAGGAGAGAGATGCAGGGGCACTCGTCACCCCTGAGCAAGGGGAGCTATGACCAGTGCTCAGGAAGATCAGTTAGGCAGCTCTGCCTAGAACGAATGGAAGGGGGAGGAGCCCTCATCATGCTTATTAAAAAGTTTAACTTAGCACTAATATTTAAGAATCAAGAGATTTTACTTAAAAGCCAAATTACTGGCATCTCCTGAAAAATCAGAAGGTCTAGCAGTGCTGGGTCCATATTCTGGGGTGGCTTTCCCATTGGCCTTCTCTACTGGGTGACAGCAGCATCTTTTCGTGCATCCTGTCTAGGCTTTGTTCCCAGAACCTTCGGGACAAAGACAACTCATAGTCCAAATTGGCGTACTAGGTCAAGATTAATACTTCCTGTCACTTCTCAGAGAGCGTGCCTGAGACAAAGGGTGGGCCTGTACTGATAATGGGAAGAGGAAAAGATTTTTTAAACCAGGCTCAGGTGGGTATTGGTACGGGGGTCCTGGGCAGGAAAGACCAGGTCCACCTGTGCCTATCAGCTCTTCTCCCGCAGGGTGGGCTTATTTATATGACTGTCCTCCCACTGAGTTATAACTCCTCTCCAACTCCAACCTCCGTACTTCATTTTCCATTCGATTATCTATTGTTCATGAACAGTTGGCAGCAGACACCGTGCAACAAATGGACCAGAGTCTAGGAGGCTGAGAACTTCCACTTCTGGCCAGAGGAGCTGATACCAGACCTGTCTTCCCACCATTAGCTACTAGAAAACTGAGCAGAACATGCAAAACAACTGTTTTTCAGGCATTGGACAACAGGCAGCACAAGACGGCAATCCCGAGAGAAGAGAAATGAAGGTGAGCTCCACAAATCGCCTTGACTTTCCACCTGAAGGCATCTTCCAGATCTCAGCGCAGGGAGAGAGACCACAAGCAGCACACAGTAGGCTTGGTGGAAAGACAGAGATTGGAGTTCAGCTAGACCGAGGCAGCTCCACGGGGAAAGTATTGGAAAGGAAGGAGCTACGTACAGCGAGAGCTCCAGAAGTCTGCATAGGTGCCCCTTTGGGTCTCTGGCTGAACACGAAGCTGTGCATTTTGAGAGTGAAACACCATCAGGGAGAGACCACACTGAATACCCAGGGTGGCTGGTAGAGACTTTACAAGGACCATACCTTTGTAGTAGGGTTAGGAGAGCCCTGGACTAAAGGCCACCATAGGGCCACTCTAACAAAGTTTAGAAGCCAGCTTCCATGGGCTCAGTTTGATCCTGAGATAATTTAACTGCCTGCCAGGGCAAAGCCCAACTCTCTTCAAAGGAAGGCAACAGAATCCAGATGCGCAGCAAGGTAAGATTTACACTGTCCAGCATATAATTAAAAATCACTACACATGCTAAGCAGCAAGGAACAGTGGCCTACAACCAGAAGAAATGTTAGCTCATAGCAGCAAAAAGTAAGAAACTAAATCCTTGGGTGTATTTTTGTCTCTTATCCAAATTTCCCTTCTCATAATCAGCAACTGATTTTACCCGCGAGACGACTCCTGTTTATCTACCATCTGATGCGCCTGACATCCAATTAACTCAACATTTACCAAAAAAAAAAAAAAAAATCCTCAGAGACCACCTGACAGCTTCTGCCAGGGAAGGAGCCCAAGGCTGGGCTTGCTTGGATGAGACGAAGAAAAGCTGCACATGAGAAAAATAAATTCCTTGCAGGGAGGTGATGGGCCCATTTCCTCTTCTGGTGCTCTGGGATTGGTGAAACTGTCTCCCATCCCTGTGTCCCCAGCCCCACTTCCCCACCCCCATGCCTATAGCAAGTATACACCAAGGAGAAAGAATCCACATAGCAAATATGGGCAGACTCCCCACAAGAGGAAAGTAGGGAAATGCAAAAGTGAGACTCTATTTGGATGGCACCTTGGTTTTCTCTATCATTTGGGGGAAATTATGCCAAGTAATATTTTTTCTTTCACAAGGGACCCACCCTTCAACAACTATGATTTTATACATAGCTGCCTCTCACCGCCTGCAGAAAGTGGCCGTCACTGTGTCCACAGCAGGCAGCATGCCAAGAACAGGTGGGAGAAGGAAAACTGCCACCTGGGCTTCTAAGTGGTAGTTTAGGAACTTAGATTTTGCTTAGTTTCGTAAAAAGCGAGATCAATTCAAATGTAAGCCTTTATTTTAAATGTCACCCCCCGCCCACAAGGCTCTCGATGTGTAGATCTGTGTATGAGAGCGAGTCTCTAGCCCTAAGAAGGATGCTATACATCCTGGAGTTCAAGTGCCTTCTGCCATGCCTCTTGCTCGTTTCAGGGTGTGGGTGGCAGTGTCCTGGCGACAATGACCATGCGCAATTGGGAATGGAGAGACTTTTTATAACCATCTCACTAGGTTCTGAAAGCTCTCTGGAGCTGACAGCAAAGGGCTAATTAGAAAGGCAATTCAAGTTCTGTGCTAGGTAATGAGAGGAAATGCCTGTGATTTAACTTTTACCTACCATTGTTCCCTGTGGGGTTTTGGAAGGGATGTAATCACCTCCTCATTACCGCAAAGTGTTACTTAGTGTATGTTTTGCTGTTGCTGCGATAGCTGTTTCCTCCTCTGAACACTCCATGAGCCTAAGAGTTATTTGGTCCCAACTGGCTCCAGCTTCTTTTGGGCCTTGCAGTAAGAGCACCTCTTAATTTCCAACAGTGCAATGTGAACCACAGACTCTTAGTAGTTAGTCTGACATTTTCCCCAATGCACGAATTCCCTGTCAACGCACCCTGAACGTGTTAGCCTCTGCTTGCACATCTCCAAATAGGGAACTCACTACCCCACTCGAAAGCCCATTTCTCCATTAAGAAAGTTCTTAAAGTTGTTCTGGCCCACGTGACTCAGTTGGTTGGAGCGCTGTCATCCTGTAGACTGAAAGGTCATGGGTTTGAGCCCCTGTAGGGGCACATATGAGAGGGCAACCAATCGGCGTTTCTTTCTCATATCCATCCATTTCCCTCTCTCTCTCTCCCTCTCTCTCTCTCCCTCTCTCTTTCAAAAGCAATGAAAAAAATGTCCTCTGGTAAGTATCAAAAATTTTTTTAATGGAAGTTCTTAAAATTGAACTGAAGTCTCTACTTACTGGTTCTAATCTTCTTTCTGTCAAGTGAGAAACAAGTCTTGCAAAACAAAAAAAGATTTCCAAATGATGGCTCTGTGTCGTCCTCTGCTCCAAGCCCTTGAACCGCTTCCTAAACCCTGCCAGGCCCCAGTGTCCTCCCCTCCAGCCAACGACGCTGCAATAGAACTGTGACCCTCTCAGTTTCTTTCTCTCCCATGCCTTTTTCCTGCTTGTTTCTGTTTTTCCCTCTGTTCTTCCTGCCTCCCTCCCCTCCCCCTTCTCTTCCCTCCTCCTTCTCTCCCTCCATCCCTCGCTCCCTCCCTTCCGCTTTCCTTCCTTCCACTATTTCCTACAATCTCTTTGAAAGTTCTAGACTCAAATTT
>VMDR010014317.1:0-23727 GCA_007922815.1 Macrotus californicus | reverse complement strand
ACCAGCTTCAGAAAATACTTAATTGTTTGAGGCTGGAAGTAAGGACATATGTATTCTCACAGAAGAACCTCCATGCAATTAGGAAGAAGATGTCTTTGTGCAGAATTGACAAAGGTTTAAGCGTCTTCAGCATAGGAGAGTTGTCTATTGAGCCAAACAAGTGACTACATAGTCTGATGAGGGAAAGCTATCTCAGGAGACAGAGATGATACTAGTGGCTTGGAATGCGTGAGTGTCTGAGGATGAAGAACTGTCATGTGCCCGGCATAATAGACAATAAATGCCTCTCATTATGGTATCTTACGCCATTGAAAATCCTTTCCCTCTAGCTCAAGTTCACTCTTTCCCAATTGCTTTAAGTTTCTGAAGTGAATCCCAGTTTCAACAGGCAGTCTTTTACGACCAAGTGAAAGTCAAGTTGTAAGTTCTCTCTACTTTCAAGGGTTTAGAAGGTGGAAGTTATCCATTTCACTCCTTAACAATGGCAAAAACACTCTTAGAGATAACATAATAGTGTGGTTCGTCAATAAATTATTTAAACCCATTTCGTATTTAAGTAACTAGGGACTCATCGTCTTCTATCAGGTACTTTCATTTTCCGGCTGAACTCCCTACCTCGTCTTGCCCATGCTCCTACCCTTCTCTCTGCATCTTCGCCGCATCCCCCGAGCTGTGGTCCAACACAACCATTAGAGCGAGCTTTCCAAAGCAGATATGTGATTATATCACTTAAATAGAAGAATCAGTGTTTTTCACTGAGTAATACCCACACTGAATTTTAGTGTGATTATATCATTAATTCCCTTTGTGCACTAGCCCCAACTCACCTTTCCAGCCCAGCTCCTCCGCTCCCGACCACACGCCCCGCCGCAGTGGAGGCCGCTGTGCCGGAGCGACAGCTGGGGCCGGGAGGTCGAACAGCCCGCCCACGTAGCACAGCAAAGACATGGCAGAGCCAGGATTCCAACTGAGGCCCGACTCCAAATCACAGGCTTAATCCAACTACACTACATTGTCTTCTGCTTTTATATGTTTTGTGAATATTGTTATAACCTAGGAAATGAAATTAGTTTTGAACATATTAAATGCTATGCATAATCAGTGCTATCTTCTTGCATCAGAATTGTGTAAAATATAAGCCAGTCAAATAAGTTGTTCTGTTATTTCTGTAAAGTTTATAGTTGCCACTACTGTCAATAGTTTTCTTTCACCTCAGAGAATAATAATAATAATAATAATAATAATAATAATAATAATAATAAATAATAACAACAGCAGCAGCAACAACAACTTCCATTCATTGAGGGCTCACCATGTGCAGGCATTATGCTAGGTATTTTACGTACATAATATTCAATGAGCAAAGCACTCCTTGAGGTAATTACTACTATTTCCATTTTGTGATGAGGGAAGTGGCCGCAGAAGGCTAAGCAAGTTGTTTAAGATTAAACAGCTAGTAGTGGAGCTGGGATCGAACTCAAGACGGCCTCACTTTACAGGCTGTGCCTCTGACCTCTCCACAGTGCCATCTCCCTCTAAAGCTCTGAGATTAAACTTCTCCGTAAATAACCTGGATCCTACCCTCCATGCCCTACACCCGAAACTCCCTGTTTTCCACACTTGGAGCCTCATCTTGCAAGTCTTGTCTTTCCATCTAAGTAGCTGACACATGTCTTTCTGCTCCTATTCTCCTAGTTTCATGGGCACTGGACAGCTTAACATAGACACTCTGGTTATGAGCTGGGGTTTATTTTCCCTGTGGAGAATGGCTTCAGAGGAAGGAAATGGGAGTGACCCAAGCAATGGGTCAATTGGCCGAGATGGGGAAGAAAAGGCCTTCCAAGGGTGTACGATGCAAGGGAGACCTTTCTATTCCTCTCATTTTTCTGCACCCAGATTCCCAAATACCTAGAATCTGGAGCTCCTATGACTTTGTCTTCCCTCCTCTGTGCTCGGGCAGAGTGGGCTCTCAGTCTGTAGATTGCAGCAATAAAAAGTGGTGGTGATTTTTTTTTAACCCAGTGGTGCATTATTTTAGCCATGAATTCATTTACTTATATGCCAGGCATCGTTCTAGATACTGGGTATACAGCTGTGAACAAAGCAAAGAATCTGTCCTCATGGGCCTTACAGCGCGCTGGAGGATGACAGCCAGTTAAGAAGTAAACAGATAAACCCATGGTGACAGATAGGTGCTCTGAAGAGAAGCTGAGTAAAGGGACAGAAAACGGTGAAGGGCGATGGGGGGTTAGGGCTGCTCTTTCAGTGCGGATGGTCAGGGAAGAGCTTTCTGGGGTGCTTTTCTGTGAGAAAACATGCAACTGAAGTGAAGGAGCCAGTTGTGAGCATATCTGAAGGAAGAACATTCTGGCAGAATAAACCGTGGGGTGGAGGTGTGCTTGTCATGTCTGAGGAAAACAAGGAGACTGAAGCACGTGGAACAGACTGAACAAGGAAGAGAGTCAGGGGAGACGTGGGTTAAGAATAGCCAGGGATTTGGATTTTATCCTAAGTATGGTGGGAAGCCATTCAAAGACTTTTAGCAAAAAGAGTGAAATAATCAAATTTACATTCTAATGGGACCCACCTGGCTGTTGAATGCAGCACACCGGCAGCAGGCAAGGGGGGCAGCAGAGAGACCCAGGGGCTGCGGTGGGAGAGCAGCTGAGACTCAGACTCGGACAATGCTTGGAAAGCAGAGCTGCTGAGGCTGCGAATGGACTGAACATGAGCTGTTTGGCTCGAGCCAAAATTTTCTGGGTTTGGGCTTAGGCAGCCAATTGAGTGGAGGTGCCATTTTCAGACATGAGGGTTAGGTTTAGGAGAGGAAATCGAGTAATTTTAGATTCGTGACAGGCCATTTGATTTCCAAGTTCTGGTGCGAGAGCTGGCCTCTAGTGGCTGCCACCGGTGTTGATCTTTCACAGGGGCGTGTCCGGGTGAGGGAGCAGAGCAGCAGAGAAAATGAAGTTTCTTCTGGGCAATGCTTCAGTGTTTAAGTGACTGGCAGGTAAGGCAGTAGTCTGAGCTTCGCCCACACTCATGACCGTGTTGGGGCCAGAAGTCTCTCTTCGAAAGATTTCCCGATTGCTTGCTAGTGTCTTAAAATTCCTGAATTTCAGTCAAAGTGACTTATTCCACTATTAGAGACAATGCAAATAGATTGACAGGTAATTCACTGTTTATGAATTTTTCAAAATATAACCGAGTAGATGAAGGTCCTGAGGGTTTAAGGGGGGAAAGGTGGCCGTTGGAAGGTAAAGGACGCAGGGAGAGGAAAGCAAAGCTTCCACCGTCTTGCCAGGGGCCGCCCCCCGGACCATGGTTTCTGAGTGTGGAAGCAGAGTTCGCATCTGAAGGGTCTTCTGGGTTTATATCGAAGTGGAGGGAATTCATCTAAATTCTTTCTTGCCCCTACTTTTTAGCCCTTTTTCTGCCTTTTAACCCTTAGTCCCTTCCCCAAAATGTTCTTCACCCTGAAGGCCTGTGGCATGATAGAAGCTCATCACCTCTTTTCTAGGCCCAGAGCTCCAGAAGGCGACTCTGGAGAGCGCTACCTAGCGGTGCCGTCCCGTTCGGGGGGTGGTGGGGGGTGGGGTTCGTGGGTTCGATCGAGTCTGACACCGGAAAGGCGCGAAGACCGCTTCTACATCATTTTTTTCCCTGATTATTCGAGTAATGTATGCTTATGGCGAACAATTTTAACAAAAACAGTTTTAAAAAACCTAAAATTTTACTAACTAGAGGTGACTCCAACAACATTTTGGTATATTTCCTTCCAGTGTTTTATTCATTTTGTTTTTCATAATCGAGCTCTTTATTGTACACGCAACTTTTCATCCTGCTGTTTTCCTGAACATTGTGGCGCCCACGGCTGTCCGTGTCATTGCGCTTTTAATGCACGTGAGCATCTGTAGCATAGCTGTGCCATAATTCACGCAAGGTGATTTCTGATTTTTTACAATCACAAATAACACTGATAAACAGTCTGGGGCAGAAATCTTTTTCCTTCTTTTGGGTAATTTACTAAAAGGAATTGGTGAATTAATAAGTACACTTGTTTTTAAAACTCCTGATACACATTGTTACACTGATTTCCAGAAAGATGATCAAATTACATGTAGGGGGACGGGAGAGAAACACCTATTGGAACTACTACTGGATTTGTCAGAAAATATTTGACAGCAGTTCTTTTCCCCCCTTTAAATGAAGAAACAGCTGTGTGTTGTCAGAGTAATCACTGTTTGCTCTGTTTCATAGACCTCACTCAATAGCAGGTAAGGGGTAGCCGATGTGGCGGCCGGCACAAGTGTTACAGGGCTAGGAGAGCAGACACGCCTGTGCAGCCAAACTCAGGAAACTCTTCTTTAATGGAAGTTGAATGTTCCCTGGATGTTGAGGGGTTGGGGTGATGAGGAGAGAAGAGGCAGGGAAGGGAACGAGGTGGGAGTGAGGTGAGAGATGCCCTTAGAGGAGGGGCAGTTGCCATGGGTCCTTCACACAGGATTGATGCAGAGCTGGTGGAAGGGCGGCACCAAAGCAAAAACCCTTTGGCAACCTGAGTGATGTCGATGTCCTTTGGATCAACCAGAGATTTTTTTTGAGGGGGATGGGATTTCTATATGAGGTGGCTGGGAATAAAAATAGCTGCAAGTGGGCCAGGTCCTCTGCTACCCAAATTTGTTTTCCTGAAAATAACAGAGGATAGTTACTCCTTGAACACTGTGTTTCTGAACCGTCACAGAAAGAATACAGAGCAATTACTTGATGAGTGATTGAACAGACGTACAGATGGAAGACAGGATGGCTGGATAGATGGCTGGACACACTGGCACCATCCAGTAAAAAATATTTGTTGCATATCAGTTCTCTGCCAATCACTTCATTAAGCATTCCACATCATAACTGCTCTTTTGACTTTTTAAGTTTTCATCCTTTCCCCCCTAGAAACAGACACACATTCTCAGTTGTTTAAAAGGGGAAGCACCGAGAAGAAGAGGCTCGTAGATCTGCATTTCCCTTTCTCTGTCTGGCAGAAAGCACAGCTAAAAATAGTCTCCTTCATGCAGTTCCAAAACCAAATGTCACCCCCTCACTTTAAAGCCTTCAATACCCCTCCTTGCCTGTTCTATATAACAAAGTCCAAATTACATGACCTGCTCTTTTATATTCTTTTTATAGGCTGACATGCCGTGATTTTCCCTTCCACTCTTTTGTGAGTGTGTGAAATTTTTTATTGTGGTAAAAAATATGGCAAAAACATTACATTTTATAATAATATAATAAATATAATAAAATATTACATTTTAACATTTTTAACTGTATAATTCAGGGGCATTCATTGCATTCACAGTGTTGTCCATCAATCACTGCTATTGATTAACAAAACTTGACCACCCCAAAAGAAATTCTACAACCATTAAGCCATTAATTTCCTATTCCCACAGCCCCTGATAGCCAAAAAATAATCTACTTTCTATCTCAATGAATTTGCCTATTCTAGATATTTCATGCAAGTGAAATCTTATAATACGCGTCCTTTTGTGTCTGGCTCATTTTGCTTAGCATAATTTCTGCAGATTCATCCATGTTCTAAGTATCAGCATTTCATTCTTTTTTATGGCTGAGCAGTATTCTGTCATTTGTATATATGACATTTTGTTTATGTATTTATCTGTGTTTGACACTGCCCCCCACCGCCCAGTCTTTGGGCCATTGTGAATAATGGTACAATGGACATTAGTGTAGAAGTATGGATTTTAATCCCCGTCTTCAATCCTTTTGTGTATAGACCTAGAAGTGCAAATGCTGGTTTAAGTGGAGATTCAGAATATTAACTTTGATTACAAAGTGTCAGGTTTGTTTAGTTAATTTTATATGATTTCATGCTACTTAATAGAAAATACCATTAATGATGGTATTTTTCAAACTGTGGGTCCTAATCTATTAGTAAATTATGAAAGCAATTTGTTTGCTATGGTCAGCATTTTTAAAAAAGAAAATAGAACTGAATAGAAACACAAGAATGCAGTGCACCTAGTTAAGGGTATTATTTTGTGAATCTTTTGTTTCAGTTGTATGTGTACTGTAAAGTATATTTCTTATTGTGGGATCTGATCAGAAAAAAAAATAGTTTGGAACCCCTGGTGTAGTGGAAAAGTGAGATTTGGAATTACCAGAACTCGGTTTGAATCTGGGCTCTTGGTGACTTTTTACCAGTGAGTTATAGAACTTCTCTACAGCGCAATCCCTTCATCAAAAAAGGAGAGTAATAATATATCCTTGTTTTTTGAGCTTGTGTGTGAAAAGATTAGGAATTACTTAAGTAGAGTGCCTGAAGTATAGTCAATGCTTAACAAATACATAATTACTTCCAAATCTGCTTAAAAATAATCTTCTCCCTGTAAAAACACTTCATTCACTAGAAGGAAGACAGTATGTGTTATTGAGGACTGGATCTGTTTGGCTATCTATAGTCAACTTTGAAAGCACGTCACTCAGTCTGTTTCTCCAATTTGATTTTGTGAGGAGACTTGAACACATAGTTCTTTCCCCTTCTTGTTCTCCCATTGTATTTATATCTATATTATGGATTTGGGAACTTTATTATATACATCTGTCATATATTTTCTAATTATTTCATTGTTGGCTAGTATTACAAACTTTCGAGTATCTTCTAGTGCTTAAAACAATGTTGGGCACACTTCGGAGTGCTGGAGGAAAATCTGAGTTTGGTCTACAGCACACATTTCCAAAGCATCACTTACATAAGGGGAGGCAGACAAATCCTGATTCCACCGTATTTCTCACTCGGATCTACTCCATGCTCTAAACAGGCCAGTTAGGCACTAAGTCATGTCTCTGGGTCGTACAAGTGGAAGGTGTGAGCGGATAAACCACTTTATCTGAGGACGGTGGAAAATTAGATTCTACGTTCCTCTCCCCACTCCTGCTCCCGTCTGGGAGGGGGCGTTTATAAGCCCCGAGGGCCGGGGCCCGGAGCCCTGCCGCGTCCTGAGCTCCAGAGGCTTGCCAGCACGCACGATCTCCCGCACTGAGAGCCCTTCTCCCCAGATGAATTCTCATAGTGTCACAGACGCGCGCAGCCCCGATCGATACCGGATGGCGGACCTGCTGCTACCGTCAAGTGTGGGAGCAGGGTGGGGTGGATTTAGCAGCCCTGCCGCTCGGCCGCAGCTTCTCATCAGCTCAATACCGGCAGAGGACGTGAACCCATTCCCCGGCTGACACCCACCCGTCGCCTCCCCAAACCCGCCGCCCGTACCTCTCAGCTCTGCTCTCGAGGGTGGGGGCGCTTTCCCATCAGGACCCTACCCACCCGGGCAGCAGGGCCACAGCCCGCCAGGGGGGCGCCGTTGGGTGGCCCCCCAGCACGGTTCCTCGTAGGTCCCGGGTGGAAGCCGAGGTGCGGCGTGCTGAGCGTCCTCACACTTCGGACCTTACCTTCTCGCGTCTTTACCGTTGGGTGGCGGGGGGAGGTGCCGTGGGCAGCCCCTAGGCCACCTGCTGGGGCTGGGTGGTGCTCGCTGCCCGCCTTGTGGACCCTCGTGAGCCCGCAGGGCGAAAACCCCGCCCCGGGCGCCCGCCGCCACTCCTGATTGGGCAGTCCAGCCTCGAGACGGCCCAGTGGTCCCCTGGCCTGCGTCTCAGCTATAAAGGCTGCGGATGCATGACCGCCACGAAGCTCGGGTGGCTGCGGTGCTCGCCCTTGTTCAGCCTCTGTGGCCCCCCCCCCCAATACTCCTTGCCCCCCGAGCGCTCTCGACTCAGCCATGCCAAGGGGCTTCCTGGTGAAGCGAACTAAACGGACAGGCGGCGCGTACCGAGTGCGCCTAGCGCAGCGTGTCTTCCCCAAGCTGGAGCCCCAGGGGGCGCCGCCCTTCCCCAGGGAGGCTTCCCGTGCCCCCCGGCCGGATACAGAGCGGGCGGCGCCCCCTAGCCCGGAGGAGCCCGGAAAGGGGCTGGAACAAGCGGCGGCCCGGGAACTGTCGGGGTCGCCTTGTCGGGCAGCTGGGGTGAGCCCGGGACCGCGCGGGCGGGAAGGTGCAGAGTGGAGGGTGGGTGGCAGGGAGGGTCCCAGGCCCAGCTCCAGCCCTGCGAAGCCAGTGGGCGCGGAGCTGCGCCGGGCGTTCCTGGAGCGCTGCCTCAGCTCGCCGGTCTCCGCGGAGTCCTTCCCCGGGGGCGCCGCCGTGGCTGCGTTTTCTTGTTCAGTGGCACCAGCAGCCGTACCAACCTCAGGGGAGCAGTTCCAGCTGCCGCTCCGGGCACCGTTCCCGGAGCCCGCGCTTCATCCGGACCCCGCGCCCCTCTCGGCCACCCTGAACAGCCTGAAGCGGCCCGCGGCTGGCGAACGACGCGCCAAGGTGCCTCCGGGCTGCGCGTCTGGACCTGCGGCTGCAGGAGTCAAGAAGCCAAAGGCTATGAGGAAGTTGAGCTTCGCGGATGAAGTGACCACATCCCCCGTCCTAGGCCTGAAGATCAAGGAGGAGGAGCCCGGAGCCCCATCCCGGGGCCTGGGGGGCAGCCGCACGCCGCTGGGGGAGTTCATCTGCCAGCTGTGCAAGGAGCAGTACGCGGACCCCTTCGCGCTGGCCCAGCATCGCTGCTCCCGCATTGTACGCGTTGAGTACCGCTGCCCGGAGTGCGACAAGGTCTTCAGCTGCCCAGCGAACCTTGCCTCCCATCGCCGCTGGCACAAGCCCCGTCCCGCAGTGGCAAACGCCGCCACGGTCTCCTCGATTGATGGGAAGCTTCCTCCTTCGTCTTCCCCGGATTCCGGGGCTGCGGCTGCTTTTCTGGCGGAGGGGAAGGAGAACAGCCGGGCAGAACAGACCGAAAATCAGCACCTGCAGCCCAGGGACAGCTCCGGGGCGGAGCAGCGCCCAGACAGCGCCCCGTCCCAGGGCCTCCAGGTGTTGTCCCACCTCGAGGCACCGCTCCCTCGGGTTCCCTACTCGGAGGGGGTATTAGGGAGCCGGGTGCCTGGGCCGAGCACTGCCAGTGGTGTCGGGGAGCCCGAGATCTTCGTGTGTCCCTATTGCCACAAAAAGTTCCGTCGCCAAGCCTATCTGCGCAAGCATCTGGGCACTCACGATGCGGGCTCGGCCCGCGCGCTTGCCCCAGGCTTTGGCTCCGAGCGCGGCGCGCCACTGGCCTTCGCTTGCCCACTGTGCGGGGCGCACTTCCCGTCTGCAGACATCAGGGACAAGCACAGGCTGTGGCATGCTGTCCGGGAAGAGCTGCTCCTGCCGGCTTTGGCTGGGGCACCCCCAGACGCTCCCAGCCCGGGAGGGGCACCCGACGGGAGTGCTCAGCAAATTTTCTCGTGCAAGCACTGCCCGTCCACTTTTTTCAGCTCCCCGGGGCTGACCCGACACATTAACAAGTGCCACCCCTCGGAAAGCCGGCAGGTACTGCTGCTGCAGATGCCGCTGCGGCCAGGCTGTTGAGGGCCGAGAGACGCGCTAGATTGCGGGGCTGGGCCTGGAGGAAACAGATCACGGGAATTTCTGTGGGGCTTTGTTCAGCTTGCCATATTTTCCCATTTTTCTTCCTTCCCATATTTTCTCTCCTAAAAAGTCCCAGTAGTCAATGTTCCGACACAGGAGAGGACAGCAAAATGTCAAATCCCTTTCTAGAGCAGGTATGTACGCGGATAGCATTAACATCCCTGGGGAAGAACTGTCAGCTTTAAACCCTTCTCCCTTTCCCCACGAAAATAGGATTCCTTCCTTGCTCCCTAAACTCTGAAAATCCTAATGAATCCTATGACTTGTAATTCCTATGGAAAGTCGCAGTGAATGCGTGCATGTCTCAATGTCTACCAAGGATTCTAGCTACCAAAAATGGTAGTCATTAATTCCCCCCCACCCACCCAACCCCGTTGTTATCACAGACACCTATGTAGTTTCTGTCTCAATAGGGTCAGATATCTTGCATTGTATTTTCTGTGAGTTAAAAGTTGTGATTGGTGCCAAACTTACGGGGTCTGGTGGGAGGGGAGGTGTAGATTCAAGGCCTGTGTCTGCAGGCAGCAAATAGAGGATGTTTGCGCGTTTGGGGCTCGTGGGGCTTGCCCTGTAAGCTTTCTTTTTCGTAGTATTAGTCCGTTTTTTAGTGTTTGGAGGTGGGGAAGGTAGTACTTTACAGGAAAGAGCTGAGATACCCCCAAGATCCTCACCTTTAGCTATTTTGTGTGTAGTATTAAGCAAGAGATACTTTAAACCTTAAAAAAAAATAGCTTTTTGGAAATATAGAACTCATTTTCTTAACTGTTTTAGTAGGGTTTCATCCAAACTGTTTAATGCTTCCACTGTAAATCTCATACAGCGTATTATATATTAAACTACATTCAGCTTAAGGAAGATGTTAATACCTGTAATCCACTATGGAACAGAATGGCAATTCACTCAATACCCAGTATTTTCAGCAACCTGTTTTAGGATTTTTTGTAAACCATACTCGGTGTGCATCCTGAACCCGTGCCCTTATAGCCAGAGTCTGGGACACTGGCTGAGTGTTGCTTGACAGCTCACATTTGTAAGATGCTGACCACCAAATAAATGTACATAGCTGGTGCTTTGTTGTGTTCTGTTTGTCTTAAGAATCCCATTAAACACAGCCTATTTCTCAAAGCCACATCTTATCTCTCCAAAGCCAGGATCCTACTTTAGAGTCTTAGTGACCCACTTAGACAGAATACAGACAGGAGAAATTTTATTTTGTAAACGAATGTAATGGTGAGGAAATGCAATGGAAAAATTTTCTGTGAAGTATGGCTGCACAAACAGAACTCCAAAAAGCAAAGAATAGGCACTATTCTTTAAACCTAAAGATACTTTACCACCACAAAATGTCAACAGAAAAGCGTGGGGCTTGGCTATGGGACTGGGGGTGCAGGCTGGGTGAGAGGGGGAAAAATTGGGACAAGTGACAAGTGTAGTAGCATAAACAATAAAACATTAAAAAAACAATAAATATATTTAAAATACTTTTTTGAAAAAGCTAGTGAATAGTGTCATCTGAAGATGAAAAACATCACGTTAATTGCGCTAATTAACGTTGCTATTTCAAGTTGGTGTTTCCACGCCATTGTTGCCTATCATCAGTCCACTGGCGGTTTACTCAAACCAGACCAGACCACGCAATCAGCTACTTTGATTTTTCTTTGTAGCCCTCACCCTGGTTGTGGGAAACTGCGTTGTTTTATCTTGTTCCCAGGGCCATCTGTTTATCTTCTTTCTTAGGAATTTAAGTTTACTTTCCATATCATTTCATAGGAATTTGAAAACTTATGTGCACAGGTTTTAGAAATGTCTGTTAAAAGTTTTGTTCCTGGGTGTATAGTATAAAGTAAATGTAAGAAATCAAAGAAGCATGAGGTGAGGCTGAGATAAACTGAGACTTTAACCAAGTGCATTGGGTGGAGTTTCTTGTCAGCCCTCACGAAGTGTAAAATTTCCTGCATTTTTAATGGCTGCGGTAGGATCCCTGAGAATTGAAACCCATTTTTCATGACTAAGGTAACCTTGGTTTATGCTTCACATCTATTAATCATACAACCCTGATTATTAAATCTGAAAATATATAAAAGACAAAAATGCTCACGGACATAAGTGATAATAATTTTATTGTATTACTAAATATTATACCATATATATTTTTTCACTGTAACAAATCTGTAGATACTACATGAATGGTGATATATAATTTATATTTTAGAGTTTGCTAGTATGATGTATTTACACATGCAGTTAGTACCAATGTCATGCTACATTTCCTTAGGAGATGCCTGTTCAAAACAAAATATGAGCAAAATGTGAGCGGCTCATCTACTGTAGGAAATACTTCTCAAGGGTGATATGCACACCCACCTGCGCCTGCAAGTTCAGTATTAAATATATTAGATTTAATTTAGACTCCTGGGCTATGTTCCTTTTTAAAAAAATACACACAAGTAACACATTTATATTTAGAAAAGTTTTTTCCTTCTTCCCAAGTCTCCCTTTTTGGTACTTATGAAAGAACACGGATGCACCAGGATCTACCAGCCAATAATAAAGGGGTACAATCTCAAAACAAATGGCATTTAACAGTGATACCATTTAAAAAGCAAAACTTTAGAAAAATATTGAAGCTAAACGTAAATCAAAGTTCAGCACAGTGATTTTTCTGGTTATTAGATATGGAATCACCTGCACAGCTAAGAAACAAGGCCTTGCTTTGGGAAGAAGTTAATGCTAAAATTATTTCAGTTAGAATCTGAGAAGCTAAAGATCATTTAAGTGTTTTGTTTTTATAACATAAATAACCCATACAACTCCTGTGTATTAACAGATCTGCAACTTTTGGTACAACTTTACAAATGCTTAAATTTAAAAATTTACATTTGTAAAAAAATTACATATTTATTGAGCCCATGAAGTTGCAGTGAAGCATGATAAAATAATGAGACTATCTGTCCAATTATATTTTGGTTCAAAGTTAATCATGAAATTAAGAGTTACTTAAACATAATTATCTAGAAAGGTAAAGGGGTGTTGAATAAAACTCCCCCAAATATGGCAGTTGGAGTGTGGGGGGGGAACCTAACTGAATAAACAATTCAAATCTAAAATATTAAGTTACAAATTATTTAAATCCAGTGTTTGTTTTTTTTTAACAGTAAGTGTTCAGGAAGGAACATGCGTGTTGTGGCAAACAGGAGGGCCGGCCCGGAAGGGTTAACACTGTACGCATGCTCAGGTGGCTACTCTGATCACTGCTGGGCTGCTTGTCTCCTTAGGACTTATTGGCCGAGCCAGAGGAACGACGCAGCTTCATGGACATACGGCTTTTGCTAGTGCGAGGAGACATTGGAGAGGCCAGGTCAGCCCCGTCTACCTGCGTTGCTGTGGGAGTTTCACTGGGTAGAATCTCTGGGTAGGAGCCTGTGGGAAAAAGCAAGAGCATTATTAGGTCATCTAGCCTCTCATTTGATAAAAAACAAACTTTTGCTACTGATCTGTAGCCATGGATCCCAACCTTTATTGAGGTCTTTTGAAAGACAAGAGCAAGCCCCAAACACGCTTGCTACAACAATCTAATATTTCATTTAAAACAATGACCGGGTGGCTCATGTCATCATATTAGCATAAAGCGCCAATTGTTATTTCCAGAGCCAGTACTAACCAGATAGCTCTCCAGAAAAAGCAATAGGAAGCAAAATCTTTGGGCCAGAAAGGACAGGGATCCAAAGCACCATTAGCATGCAGGGAAGGGCTCGAAGCAGGTAAGAAGGACCAATTCCTATCTCTAGGGTATAGGGTATAACCAAGAAAAAGGCCTTCATTGCTGAAACTTGAAAATAATGGTATCAATCAGTTCCAAAAGGAATTCAGCACTATGAGACCATTATACATGCTAGGTATTAAAATATGCTTTTAAGAAGGAGCAAGACAAATTCCAGGAGGAAGGAAGAGAACAAGAATTTGCATGTGAAAGCCAGTCAAAAAGACAAAGTGACCCCTCAAAATGTCTCAATTTAGAAGAGATAAGCAATGCTTTTCTTTTCCTTAACTTAAACTTTGCAGTTACATTATCCAGTCCAGCAAATAGGTAACCAGTAGAACTAGGGGATAAAAAATTTAAAAGAAGCAAAGCAAGTTCAAATTAGAAAATTCTTTGTGTCATTTACAAAGTAGCTCATCTCTGTACTTTATTTCCATGAATTATGATTCTTTAATATACACTAACTACAGAACTTTGCACACTGTAGGCTTTCAAATATTTTCTGAATGAATAAATGGATAAGAGTTTAGATGAAAAAATAAAAGCCTTTCAAAAAAGCAAAGAAAATCAGCAAACATAACAGAGTAACAAAATTTTAAAAAATTTTAAGGTACATTATTCCAGATTTTCTGGGTCTTAGTTGCCCAGAAAATCTTCTGAGTGTGTCACAGACACACATTATCCGGGCTGCGGGCTTGGATCCACACACCTCCCTACTCTGCAGGGAGGACTCCGGCATGCTCCTTAGCCCATGTAGCACCTCACTGGCACTTCAGGCTCGGAAACAATTACACTAGCACTTCCAGAGAATAAAACATCTGTGTCTAAATTGAAGTTATTAATATTTGTAAGCAAACACAAGACCATTCAATAGGGGATACAGGTCCTATTGAGAAGTATCCCTTTGATTATTAAGAATGTGTCTTGGTGAATACTTCACAATGTTTTTAAGGCCAAATGTTCTCATTATACTTATAAGCAAACAAAAAATATTTTATTACTCAAAATCCAGGTCAATTAACCTCCTTTTCAAAGTAACTCCTCCAACCTTCTTTCTCTTCTACCTGAAATGACTAGCCTTCAAAATACGAGGAAGCGTATTTCCGTTCACCTTTACCCTTCCTGAGTGTCTGAGCTGGTCCACAGGGGACCCACACTGGAAAGCCAGGGAGAATAGGAATCCGTGGCCCTTTTAGGAAAGCACGGTAGGTGGATGGCAGAAGGAAGGTGGAGAGCAGTAGCTCATGCTTCTCTGCTAATGCGTATTATTCCCGGCCAATCACGACAGGCCTTCCCAGGGCTATTTACCTTGAGATGGCCAATGTTTTCTAGCGGAGGTTTTGGGAGGAAGAGAACTATCACTGCATTTCTTTCTTTGTTGTAAATGAAGAAATGGAGTAGCGAGCAGAAGTGAGAAAACAAAAGAGAAGATAGATAACAGATATGAGAGACACAGTGCAGAATTTTACAGGTGTTAACTGAAGAGCAGGGAAGAGAGTAGTCAGGTTTTTAATATGAAATACAATTGGTCATGCAACGTGTTAGGGTGATGATGTTTCACAATGGATATTGCTTTGTAAATTCAAATGTCATACTCACCAACTAACAAGTTCAAATAGGGAAAAAGAAAAGAAAAGAAAGTCTATGAGAGAGACCATAAACATCTACCTTTCAAAGTGTTCACTGTACCGGTGGCATGTTATCCTAATCACTCAGTCACAAAACCTCTAGAGCTGTACTACCCAACATGCTAGCCATAAGTGGCCACATTAATTAAGTAAAATAATTGGCTTCTCGGCGCACTAAGCCACATTTCAGGTGTTCAGCAGCCACATGTGGTTTAGTGACAACCATACTGGACAGCGAAGATACAGAATATTTCCATCACTGCAAAGTTTTAGGAAAACACTGCTTCAGAGTATGCCCAATTCAGAGAATATTTTCCTCAAAAACAGGAATTCCCATGGATCCCTTCCTGCCTTCAGAGTGAAGGTCCCTTGAGTAAACTGAGAGTCAAAGCAGGCTTTTTAGTGTGTGTGGCATGTAGCTGAGTACCTCACGCATTAGCAGTGCTTACGGCGCATGTCGGGTGAACCTGAGCTCTGTACACAGTTGAGAACAGAGAGGTCTCGGTTTTGTGTGTGAGCAGCACAGTGACACCTAGGCTTGGCTTCATACCCTAGTCCGCCAAAGTACTAGTTTATATCGCCTCAGTCGTAAAGAATGTGAACTTATTTTTATTATTAATGTATCCTCAAGTATAAAGTCTAAAAAGTGTCTATGGATTCCTATGCTTATGCATGCCGTACCTGTTACAAACACTGGTACATTACTCACTCAGACTGTGTCCATATCTTGATGGTATAATAGACTGACATATTATGCATAGATTACAAAGAATTATTATTACAAATAACATGATGAATATGACTTTGGGGATTGATACAGGTTATAAAAGGGAACTCAATGAATTGTTATGTAATGTGGCTTTGTTTGTGCTGCTTGCTGACAGGTATGACCAGTTTGAAACCGTGGTAGTTATAGGGTAAATATAGCCTTTAAAAATACTGTGACTTTGAAAACAATTCCAATTAATACTGCACTAAGAGGCAATGTGAAGTGCTAGAAAGCGCTTCAGGTTAGACAGACCCAGGTTCAATGTCAAGTTTGTCAGGTTACTAGCTGTTGGATTTTGAGGAAATGACTTGAGACAATACTAATTATTTTGCAAAGTTGTGAGGCACAAATAACTACCCTGCAAAGATCCTGGCACGGAGCAGGCACATGAGTGAAAATTAAGAGACTGCGTCAGAAAGGAGGGACAGGAATTAGAGATGTTTTTGAGGAGAACGACCACTGACAGAACATCACTGTTGAGCCGTGGGGAACACCACACACTGGTAGGTTCAGTTTTGGGGAAATTAAAGCATTTGTCTACTCTTATGCTGATATTCCTAACAAAGCATAACCTTACATTAAATGATGCAGATGACCCAAATAGTCTTACTGCTTTAATATTGTTAAAGGGGTTGGTAAGTGATTAAGATGAGCATGGACGCACCATGGAGTGTCATAAAGGAGATAACACAGAAATACAGGCACACAAGTGGTTTCATTTTAAGATATTCAAGAACTGCCATTACTGCAGACTTAGAACATTCTAAGCTGGTCATATTTTATCTCCTTACAAATGAGAAAACTGGGTTCAAGAGAGATTAATTTATTTGAGATCGTGCAGATAATAAATAGCGCTAGGGTTTAATCCAGATCAGTCTGATTCCAGAGCCCATACTTCTCCACGGTAACCTTAAAACTATTAAAGAAAAAAAAGACAACCACAACAAAAATAATATTTTTCAATGAGTGGAAAAGTAGAGCCTTTAAAATAAAAATCTTTTAACAATTTCTAATTTGTAAATATGACATGTTATTGAGCAATTTCTCTATTTCTCTTTTAACAGCAAGAACAGGTTGAAAATATTTAGACAAAATGGGTAATTACAGTAGTTGAGATCACGGATTCTCAAGGCAGGCTCTGGCAAAGTTATGTATTTATTTTAAATTTCACAGAACTGCCATGAAGGTTAAATGAGAGAATGCATGTATAATACTTAACACAGTGCCTGGCACTCAGTAATTGCTCAATTATTATTTTGGGCCTAAAATATATTCTTTCAGATCACTTCAGAGGCTGGAAAGAAAAGTTTAAAATAATGTTTAAAGGACACCGAGCTAAAAAGGTTACCAATAGCAATGGCTAAGTTTTGATGATTCATTCCATCCGAAGCTTCAAAGAGACGGATCTGAGCGTCCAAGCTGCCCCGCCCACACGTGGCAGTACAGATTGTGGGGACAACAGTTAAGTTGGTTAGAATGGAGGAGGGTTAGATGCTGGTCTACGTCTCCATAATCACTCTTCTCTAAACTGACCCCTTTCTGGATGGCATAGAAGTATTTAAATAGGAACCTATATATTTTCTAGAGGTAATTACACAGTGGTGTGTAGGTATAGATGTGTGTGTGTGTATGTATGTAAAGAGTCAAACAGCATTCAATCCTTCCATTTTTAAAGTACTAAAAAGACTAATTTAATTTGCAGAAAAACAATAAATCCAAGGGGAGTTAATTACTAGCACAATTAAAGTAAGATAATGTCAGGTAATTCTAGATATACTACACAATAAACATAAAAATTTTTATGGCTGATAATATTAAAGACAACAGTGGAAAAAATTGGTGTTATTTTTAATGTTGAAATTGAGAAAGATATTTAATGTGTGTTTTCAGCAAAAAAGTCCTGTTTCTTGTTGACATAAAAATAAAGATTTGAAAAGACAATGTGCTATTAGGGAAAAATATCTAGATTTTCAACTCCCAATGTAATTTGGCCAAAAGGAGTGATTTCATTTTCAAGTTTAGATTTAGAGGAGGGGTGTTCATGAATGTACAAAAAGCTAAAAAAGGTCACTGTAAAACTTTCAATATTTTCCACACACACATGCCTGACAAAGGGATTTTTTTCCTGTAACCTTTTTTTTAAATAAGGGACAAGAACAATCTAATAATGTTTTAATGTGGTTATTGTGTGTCACACTTTGCTGATCTCCCCTCTCTCCCCTCAGGGACCTCAGGGGTAAAAATAACTTCCCCTAAGTGTCAGCCTGCTGCCACAGAGAGTCTACTTTGAGAAGACACAGGTATGAAATTACGGACCAACTATGATACACCAACAAGGTTTTTCATGTCTGTTTAAATGACACTAAAAATTATCTAAAAAATAAAAGTCCTTTTTGTATTTCAATGTCATCACAGTTGGTACATTACTGTTAGCCATAAAGTAGGTTTTTAGATAAAGAAAATAGTATTTTTTCACACTATTCCACTAAATAGAATTCTAAGATTGTTTATATGATTATTATATTGGCAGTGCTTTAAGTAGGTTTCACTTGCAATTACATCTGCATTCCTTAATGTGGCAGATTTTATCACAGGTTAAAAATGCACCCCCCAAACTTAACACTATTATGTAATTTCTGGAAACCGTAAGTCAGGTCCACATTGCTATTATGTGGTTCATTTCATGCCTTCTCTGTCCTGCTTTGACTTATAATTTGAAAGGGAGCTCTGTATGTATGGGTGGTTAAGGACACGAAAATCAAAATGAGATGAGTGAAAGAAAGTAAAAGAACTGCCCTTCAGATAACAATGTTTTTGTTACTGTAGAAGCCAATATTCTATTTTTATATTGTTTTGAACTGGGAACCACTCTGCTAAAATTTTCTATCTTTAATAACTCTAAAGAGTCTATAAAAATATATTTGGTAATACTGGATCATGTTATTTACCAGTAAAAACACTCTTAAGAATTAGTGTTTGTTTCTAATAGTTCCTAAAGGCAAAGACAATTTTGAAAAACTAACTGAACGTTGCCCTGACTGGTGTGGCTCAGTTGGCTGGATGTCATCCAGCAAAACGAAGGGTGGCTGGTTCCACTCCCAGGCAGGGCATGTGGGTTTGGACCCCAGTCAGGGGTGTACAAGAGGCAAATGATTGATGTTTCTCTCCCTAAATTAACTGAAAATAATTTGTAGCATGGTATTAGTTTTATGTTAAAATTCACATTTTCATTACTATTTAGGTAACTGTTAAGTTTTATGTTAAACAAGTTGTAGAATAAATATTGAAATATATTAGCTCTGGCTGGTGTGGCTCAGAGGATTGAGTGCTGGCCTGTGAACCAAGGGGTCGCTGGTTCGATTCCCAGTCAGGACACATGTCTGGGTTGCGGGTGGGGTCCCCAGTGGGAAACATCACACACTGATGTTTCCCTCCCTCTCTAAAAAAACACATTAAAAAGTGAAGCCAACAGAGCCTTGACTTGGTTGCTGTGCCATCCTTTACTTAATGCCTCAGAAAGCGAGAATACTACTTACTTCCCACATTACATATCTGGCAGAATATGAAAGACTGCAGCTGGTAAACAACCACAATGTTAAAACTGACACCCTTTATATGTTTAAGGGGAAAAGTTAGTCTGAACGTAGTCCTATTATCAATACTTTTCAGTTGTGAAATGTATAACTTGACTGTATGATACACAAAAGTATTATTCATACCTATTTTAATGTGCTCTATCAGATGCTCTTATTAAAAATGACATTTCCAGGTATCCTTAACTAGTTTTACCTTATTATTCATTAGTGTACTTTTATTGTCTTTCTTTTACCATCTGTCTTTATGCCAAACTGAGTAATTTTAGATAGTATCAGACCATTGAAGTGAACCTTATACTTTTTAATCTTTCAAAAGATTCAATCTAGTCTTAATATAATTTTCTCACTGTTAACTCTTTTATATCAATCAAAAGGCCTCTACGTTTCAGATAAAATTATTTTATAATGGTCAATTACATGGTGACAGGAATGGAAGCTTTAATTTCAATAATTAAACCTCAACTGAGAATTACAGTAATTTTTTTCCAATAAATTAGACAAGAGAGGAGTACTGTGCCTCTTAAACTTATTTAATATAAATATAATATAAAGAGAATCTGAAGGCTTACTATAATGAACTCTGAGTATATTAAATTCTCTTTTCCTGTTTCCTTTGAACACCATTAAAATCGTCACTTTCTTTTTTTAAAATCCTCATCCGAGGAAGTTTTCTCATTGCTTTTAGAGAGAAACATTGACTGGTTGCCTCCTGCACACGCCCAGAGAGAGGAGGACCTTATGCACCCCGACTGGGGGTTGACTGAATCTGCCACCGAGGTGTGTGCCCCGACCGGGAATCAAACCCTCAACTGTTTGGTTATAGGACGATGCTCCAACCAGCTGAGCCTCACCGGCCAGGGCAAAATAGTCATCTTTGTATTTCAGGTGCCTTAGTACAGTGCAAGGCACACAACAGGATAACTGATGAGTTACGACGGCCAACAACAATGCAACACATTATAAAATACAAAGACATACCATTTCAGTTCAGTAGCACTACTTTCTCATGCTGAGAAACAAAGAAGGTTAATGCAACGAGGTGTAACTAATTTCAACCAAGGGTTTCATCATTAGTCCTTTTTATCCCGGAACCAGGGTTAGTGTTTCATGCAGACTTGGGTTAGTAAATATAATTCTGGAAGAACTTAGTGATGACTTCTGCTGAAATGTTTAGTATGAACCGGGCCAGTGTTAAGTTTGCTTATTGTCTGAGTTACGAGCTTAGTGCTTGCTAATTTTTAAGAAAGGAAATAGGGGAAGAACAAAGAATGTTTTGGTTGACACTTTGTCTTACCTTCAGATAAACAGAACTGATATTTAATGATCTAAAGAGGGAAAATAAAATAAATGAAACAATCATAAGGAGTGCAAAGTATTACAGAATAGGAAGGCCATGAGTCATTTATTTTCTTACTGATTTTTTCAAAATTAGTTAACAATAAAAATGCAGTACCCTCTTAAAATCTTTAAATATTATGAAATAATTCAGTTTTAAGTACTTATACATCTAGACCATTTAACTTCATTTGAAAAACTAGAGAGAAAGCAAAATTCTTGGCCATAAAATTTGATCCTCTAGAGTCAGTAGGTGCATGCTAACTCGGGTTTCTCGTGCAGATACTTCCTTCAGCATGGGTTCCACAGCAGTCACTGCCCGTCAGCTCAAACAACATGTGGCATATGTACTTCTGTGAAGACTGCTGACTTTCAAAGGAATTCCATTCAGGTAAAAAAGTATAAATCAAATTTATAGGCCAGATTCAACCATTAAATCATGATGAAAAATTCATATTTCAATGTTGAGACTGGAATTTTATTCAAGCAAGTTTCCCATTCTTTGAAGAGTTTTTAGAACAAAAGGGTATTGCATTTCAAGTTCAAATGATGACAAGTAACTAATACTTGCTTTTCACCTTACCGGCATCAGACGGCAAATGATGGTAGGGAGCTGGAGAAAAAACCTGTGCTGCAAAATCTTCAAATGTCGTCGGTTCCAGATGGTGCTGGACAATTGTTTGCAGGTATCGTGCTCTTTCCTCATAGCTGTTTTCCTTCAGTTAAGGATGGAGTTAAATGCAGCTTACATTGGGAAAGAACAGACCTCCTCGAAAAGGACTATTGCGACTGCCAAGCTGTGAGTTCTTGATAAATGTAATAGTTATTCATTAACTATTGTGGCATATATTACAAGTATGGCTTTTTAAGGAGTTAAAAATATGGTTTTAAACATAAGTTTACACTTTAGAATACCACTATAAATGGCAGCTTAACAGAGAGACATTTATTAGAAAATAATTATAATACTAAACTGTTGCAAGAAAGAAAGTTAAGTTTACTTGAGAAAGAATTCAACTGCTATCAGGTCAGCTTAGGCTCATCTTATCTTTTTAATCAGCGTCATCAGGCCTGCAGATTTACTCTGAAAAGCTACAAGTAAATATCACACTGCTTAAAATACTATGTCTGAAATTCTGTATTTCTCATTTGTAAAGATTTATTGTGAAAAATTCCTGTATATCTTCCTCATTTTCTAAAATCTCTGCATTTTCCCAATTGTTCTCATTTTGAATGAAGACTGCTGTTGCTGTAATCCTTGAATAACTCCATGCGGTTAGGATAAATACATAGTTGAATCTGTATGTCAGGAAAAAATACCTAGTCAATTATAACACTGAAACGGGCAGGAATATTTGCAAAGAGACCACAGGGCTCCTAAACACTGTCTAACAAAGCATCTACAGGGCACTGACACTGACGGAAGAATACTGTACTTCCCTCTCCCCACATTTTCTTCTCTGATATTATTGACAAGCAACCAGTGCCTTGAAGTGTTGTTGCTTTTGAACAACCACTCCAGGCTTCCTGCTTCAGCAGGCCTGACTGTGCTGTTAGCACAGAGAGGGCGAGAAAGAGAGAGTATTTCTGTTGTTCACAAAAGCAACTATGGAAATGGCTGTCAAAATGTAGAGCAGCAGGCAGCAACATACAATTATCAGGAAAAACTCACACGCTGACTTCATGTCGTATAGTTCCTGAACTGAGAAATCAGTTAACCTTTCTTCTACAACTTTAAAAAGTTTTCCTGCTGTACTCAATATGCTATGTTGATAGGCTGTACATAAGACATTTAAAGAAGCATAAACAATAACAAAAATTTGCCTACTGGTTGTTTTTTTTCCACTGATTTTCCAAAACTCATCAAAGTATTTTCTCCTCAAAATTATTTTTTCTTTTTTTAAAAAGAACTGCAACTTATAATTGGTAGTTCTACAATTCTAGAAATTGTAGCCCAAAACTACAACCAAGACCAAGAAAAAAAAGTTGGGGAAGATCATTTAAAATGCTAATTCAATGGGAGATACCATAGCAAGTTACATTTACAAAAGAGCGTAAGAGTAAAGGTAAGATTATATGCAAGAGGTACCTGACTTAGACTGTGGTATCTTTTGCCATCTGAATGGCTTGAGTACTCTCTTCTTGCATTATGATTTATTTTGTGCATTGAAATAATCTGAATTCCAATTCCTTGCCATCCATTATTTTCAATTCTGTACACTGAGGTTGAACCTCAGAAGAATTTTACTTGTGAAATGGGCAGCGACAGGACAAGATGCTATATTAAAATGATCAGCAGTAAGTAAGTATTTTATGGAAGAATCGTATAGGCATTTTTAAGTGTTACCGCTGGAAAGAAATATAGCACACTTTTAAAAGAGGGTATATGGCTCTAAATGGAAGAGGATGAAACTGATGGTTCAATCTCAATAATACCACATATCTCACAACTTGTTGGAAAGTACTTTTTTTCATCGGGGGAGATTCACAGCTGCCGAATTTTCTGCAGTTAATAGAGTCCTTTGATTCACAGCAGTGCCCCTTGTACAAAAAATACTGGCCTTTGTGTATTACCAGAAACTAATTTTCTATTTGGCTGAAAAGGGAAAAATGGGGTTATTGCTTCTCCCTCCTACAGAGCTTTTCATTATGCCTGATGCACTCAACTTCTAAGCTCTTCTGAGAAAAAAAATAACTGAAGAGGCAAGAGGTAGAAAAATGAGCTTGTTAGCACATTAGAAGTGAAGTATCTTGGTGGGCCCTAGAAATTCCCAGTGGTGTGTTAACTTATCACTCTATGCATGCTGGCACTGATAGTCTCCCAATTGATCACTCTCTTTTCGCACCAAAGGTGCTGCCAGGAAGCAAAGGCTGAAGGCCCACAGGAGAACAGTCTGCTATCAAAACAAGCTGTTTTTAAAAGTCTGCCTGAATGGGTAAAATGCTTCATGAAAAGTAGGGTGGAGACACCTACCTGCTTTTAAAATGCTCTACTTTCAGAAGGCCTATAAATGAAATATTTTATTTTATTATATTTAGGGTTTATACAAAAATTAAGCAGAAAGCAAATGTTAATATTTCTAAAGCAGGGAGGATATTTCCAATGTAG
>VMDR010014316.1:0-23730 GCA_007922815.1 Macrotus californicus | reverse complement strand
AGATGGAAGCATGGAAATGTGGGAAGGAATGCAGAACGATAGAAAAATTTGAATTTGAATAGATAGATGTATAAGTGTATCTATTTATGGTAAAGGAAAATATTGTCTTATATGATTTAAAATATATGACAATGATACAAAAAAGGCAAGAAGGAGCACAATAGTAAAAGTTGTAATGTCAGGTTCTAATTGAATTAATTTAATCTAATATACTGTAAGGTTCTAATTACAGGAAAAGAGTAAAAGGCATTTCTCATGTTCTTTGGACAAGGATACATGCTGTAATCTAACTATTAAAAGAATAGCATGAGTACACACAATTACTATATCAGTAGAAGGGGACATGCATCACAAAAACATCCCAATAGAAATGAAGGACAGAAAAGAGAGAGAAAAATGAGAGAGAGAAAATTGTAAAGTGGTAAAGTTTATTATATTAAGATATAATTTTATAATAAAATTTATTGTATTATCATATTAAAAGTAAATAGGTTAATTAACCCAATTAAAAGACAAAGATTGTCAGAATTGAAAGTAGAGAGCTAGATAGAGATATATAGATACATTCTGTTCACAAAAATGCTCAGATGTGAGGGTCCACCGATGCTGAACATAAAGGCATTGGAAATACTTTCCGAGTGATGTCATCTTCAAGTATTCTCTTACCAATCCAACTCTTCTAAAATTTTTATTGAATTAATTGGGGTGGCATTAGTTAATAAAAGTGTATAAGTTTGAGGTGGTCAGTTCTACAATGTAGAATCTGTATATTGTACAGAGCGTTCATTGCCCCAGGTCAAGTCTCCTTCCGTCACGGTTTACTCCCACTTTACTGTTTTCTACCTCCTCCCCACCCCCTTTCCCTCTGGTAATCACAATACTGTTGTCTGTGTCTAGGAGTTGTTGTGTCTGTGTGTGTTTTCCCTTAATCCCGTCATCAGTATCTCCCAGAGCATTCTGAGAGCTAGCATTAACCAAACACACCTTGGAGAAATTTACTTCTATTCATACTTTAGAGTGTATTTAGTTCATCACCTGGGTGCTGCTGGGCCTTGAAAGGAATGATGCTGAGAAGAAAGAAGATGCTCTTTGAGTGGCGGACAGGCCTATTTGTGTCAGAAACTTTGGACAACAAGAAGGTGCTGTGTATTTGAGACATAAAAAAGAAGAGGCAGGAGAAGCAGCAACTCAAAAGCAGAGGGAGTGACAAAAAACCAGCCTTGCCTGTGCTTTGCACATTAGCTGATGAGTCATCCAAATTAAACCAACAGTCAAGCTAATGCATCTGAAAGTCTGAGATATTCCGAGTCCAAAACACAGGACATTTGGATGTTTACTTCTCCTTCATTCAGTGGATTAAAAAAAACACACACACACACAATAAAATGTTGAGGTGTGCGAAGTGGTGATAGTGAGTAGTTACTCTGGCAATTATGTCATCAATCCATGCAAAACCACTGTGACCCACCTGCTATATTTTAATCGTTTTTTCCTTCAGCTCCATTCAGTGAATAAACTATCTTATGTGGGGGATAAAAGAAAATAAAAGTATGAGAAGGGTATGCTATGCAAACACTCTCCAAAAGAAAGCAGAGGTGGCTATGCTAATAGAAATGTGGACCCAAGGGAGACCATAGCTGGACACAGTGGATGGTGTCAGTCTAAGGAGAATCTGGGATTTATCCATTTACTTAATGCATGGGGCGAGGGAGGACAGCTGTCAGCGTGGGAATTCCAGGCACCAGGGAAATGAGCTAGGGGAGGTGTTATAAACTAGGGAGGGGCTTTGAACTGCTCATCTCAGCCCCATTAGGCACATTGGACTTCTTTTCAGTGCAGAAGATTTTTGTTTCTGTTTTTGAGTGAAAAATTTGTTTTTTCACTAAGAAAGGTTCACATTAATACACTGGTGAATAGAGAAAGTGTTTTTGTTCATACTTGTATTTTTAATAGGATAATTTTAAAAGGAAAGGGTACTTGCATAGTTTCTGGATACTTGCTCTACATTGTCAGCAACAAAGCATAGGCCAGTTGACTTAAACCCTTCTCTACTGTCACTGAGTTTTTGTTTCTGTCTGGACAAGGCAGTTCTTTCTGAGCTAATTGAGGTAAAATAAGAAGATAAGACTAGAAGCTTCCAGAAGTTTCTGGAATTCTATTATTTAAAAATATCAGAGGATACTCTCAAAAGACCAATTTGAGAAGGGCAAAGCCTTCTGGGGACTTCTCTGTACATTGCAAATTTTAAAAATAATAATAATAATAAAAATAATTATGTATTAATCAGATATTGCATTAATAAATATAACTATTGTTATCAAATGCTCTACCACTGAGCTATACCCCAATAATTATTATTGTTATTTATATCAGCTAATATATATTGAGTGCTCACCCGTGCAAGGTCTTGCGCTAAACCCTTGAAATGTTTTATTTTAATTACTCATCACAACCCTGTATGCATCCCAAATGTGGAAAATGAATCTTAGCTTAAGCAACCTGCCAAGGTGACCTGATCTATGAAGGTCAGTGTGGGAAGGACGTCTTTATGTTCCTCTTCCCTCCTTGTCTATGCCCATTTCTTCCTCAAAGACCACCAGTAAATTAGGCATATGCCCTCACCACCAGTCATCCAATATGCAAGTAAGGCTGTGCTTCAGGGAGCTGAGTTTCTTTCTGCCTCGGAGTGAGATTACAGCTTATTCCCCAATTAATTATGCAGCAGCTTCCTTGGCTAATAAGGTCTAAACAAAGAGCATTTAATCCAATTCATGTTTTTTTCTCCATCGCGAGCAGCCTGTCAAACACAATCAGATTCCGCATGCAAAGCAGAGAGGAGGCAGGCGTCGGCCACACCTGCTTAGCGGGGTTGCAAGCGGAAAGCTCGCAGTCAGAGAACAGTTGGCTGCGCAGATGGTAGAGATGGGAAAACTTGGGGCAAAGCCATTCTCTGGCTCCAGCTCAGTGCGGGGAAGGGGCCGTTTGGGGGCTGCAAGCAGAGAAACACTTTCTTGGTTGACTTGATCCAACCAATGGGTGGTGAGACCACTCAGAAAGAAAAGGCACAAATATTTGCCAAGAGCCTCCTGTGTGGCAGACACTTAACATACGTGATCTCTAATTATCACACCATCATCAGAGGTAGAGATTGGCGCTTCTTTTTTCCAGGTGAAAAAAATGAAGACTTGACAGGTAAAGCAGCTTACTTAAGGCCACAAGGCTAGTAAGTAGAACTGTGGGGGTTCAAATCCCTATCTTCCAGATTATCTTCTCTGCACCAGGCTTATTAAGGAATGCTCCAAGAACATCCACTGAGCAAATGATATCTGCTTTCCCACTACCCAAGAAAAAATGCTGGGTAGAGATGCCTTTAAGCAACGCTTGATACAAATGGAGAGATAAGAATTAATGTATAGGGACTAATTTAAAACCAGTAATGTGCTGAACTGTGTGACCGTGACTCTGGGTAAGTTAGGAAAAGATAACCGCAGGCTGGTGGAGCCAGAGCAGCCTGGAGGTTCATAGACTCTCAGAATCCTAAGGGGCCACCAACACTGTATGTGAACGTACTGCAGAGGCTCCTGGAGAAAGAGGACGGTGTCTGATTCACCCCTATGTCCGGGACTTTGATCACTGCTAGGAAATAGTTATTAACTGTGTAAATAAAATTAACCCTAAAGAATAAATTTTAAAAAAGACACAGACATTATCTATTATGATTTTTGGGGGGTCATGAACTCCTTGGAGAAATTTATAAAAACTATAATCGTGTTCCCAGGGGGAAAACACACATAATTTCTGAGCATCTAGGTTTCCCTAGAAACTAGTTAATATTATGACCTTCAACATCAGAGGATACTTCAGGAAACTGGGACACATCCATTCAATTGAAAGGTGCACAGTTTCAAATAATATTTTTATAATAACATTAAGGAGAACTGGTTGGTTATGGAGTTAAAGGGAATAAAACCAGGAGGCAACACTTTTACATAGTTTATAATCTCTACTAGGTAGAGAACCTCTAATAAACATCGTCATTATTACATTTTACTTATCTCTAAAATTACCCTATAATTTAATTTCATCATTTTACACATGTCACGCACACACACACATACACACAGAGATAATTTATAAAATAGACCTCTGTGAGGGTAATATGATTGATTTTGGGAAGTGCTATTGGTAAACAGGATTTCAAATATTTTTTCAATAAGAATATATGAGTACATTACTGTAAGTCAAATTAGAGACTGTGCTACACATATGTAATACTATTGCAAATAAGCCACTCTTTGCACACTGTGTCCATAGCATGGAACATTTTGTGAATAATGAAATTAATGCCTTTTCAGGATAGAGTGTCTATATTGAGTCTCAAGGTTTACCTTGACTTCTCCAGGGAAAGAGAAGAAATGGCAAATGGCCACTGAATATTGCAAAACCTTACCAGAAGACAGATGCCTGATGGACTTAGTTCCCCTTGCTAGTGCTACACACTTTCACCTAGGGACCAAGATCCTGCAGTGATTGGCTCCATCTACTCCCAGGGGGTAAAATTATCCAAATGAAATTACCCTGTTGCCATTTAATTAAGCAATGGGACTAAAATCAGGGGCTATTAAATATTTTATTTGAGACTGAAATATAAGTTGCGGCACCATAAAAGTCCTAGAAGAGCACATAAGCAGGAAAATCTCAGATATTCCATGCAGCAATATTTTCACCAATGTGTCCCCTAGAGCAAGGGACATAAAGGAAAGAATAAAGAAATGGGACTTCATCAAAATAAAAAGCTTCTGCACAGCTAAAGAAAACATCAGCAAAATGAGAAGGGAATCAACTGTATGGGAAAATATGTTTGCAAATAATACCTCAGATAAGGGTTTGATCTCCAAAATATATAAAGAACTCACATGACTCCACTCTAGGAAGACAAACATCCCAATTAAAAAATGGGCAAAGGACCTGAATAGACACTTCTCCAAGGAGGACATACAGAGAGACCAGAGACATATGAAAAGATGCCCAGCATCACTAGCCATCAGAGAGATGAAAATTAAAACCACACTGAGATACCACTTCACACCAGTCAGAATGGCCATCAAAAACAAATCAACTAACAAGTACTGGCAAGGTTGTGGAGAAAAGGAAATCTAGTGCACTGTTGGTGGGAATGCAGACTGGTGCAGCCACTGTGGAAAATATTATGGAATTTCCTTAAGAAACTAAAAATGGAACTGCCTTTTGACCTGGCAATTCCACTGCTGGGATGATATGCTAAGAACCCTGAAACACCAATCCAAAAGAACCTATGCACCCCAATGTTCATAGCAGCACAATTTACAATAGCCAAGTGCTGGAAGCAACCTAAGTGCCCATCAGTAAATGAATGGATCAAAAAATTATGGTACATTTACACAATGGAATTCTATGCAGGAGAAAGAAAGAAGGAGCTCCTACTCTTCACAACACCATGGATGGATCTGGAGAGCATTATGCTAAGTGAAATAAGCCAGGCAATGAAAGAGAAGTACCATATGATCTCACCTATAAGCAGAACCTAATCAACAAAACAAACAAACAAGCAAAATATAACCAGAGTCATGGAGATTAAGAACAAACTGACAGTAATCAGAGGAGAGGGTGGAGGGGGATAATGGCGGTGAAGGTTTGGTCAAGGAACATGTATAAAGGACACATGGAGAAATTCAAAGGGGGGTAGGATTGAGGGTGGGAGGTGGGAATGGGGGGATTAGGGGAAATGGTGGGGGGAAAATGGAGACAACTGTACTTGAGCAACAATAAAAAAAGGAAATAAATAAATATCTTCTTCGAATGAATGTTAACTTTTCCATTGTGTAAGTGTGCTTCACCATTCCAAAAAACATTCCAGTGTGAAATATTTGTATCTACTTCCCTCCATAGAGACTTGGCCAGGGACAATTAGCAAAAACTGGCATCCACCATTCAAAAGAGAGTGAGTGAAAGTTTGTTGTTGTAGGAACCGAGTAGAAGTTATTCAGGTGTAGGCATGTAAGAGGATTAATGACTAAAGCAAAGTACACACACACATACATATATATACACACACACACATATATATACACACATATACATATATAACTGCTATTTATATATATAAAGCTGATATATATATATATGATTTAGATCTAATACATGTATATACAGGATCTCAAATTTTTTCAAGGGTAGCTATAAAACATTCCCTGTAAAACAAAAATGAGCTTAGCTTAATTGAACTATAGAAAATCAATGGACTCAGATCTAACTGATATTGTGTACCAGTCAGGATGGGCTAGGTGATGTTGTAGTAACAGGCAGTTCCAAAATCTCAGTAGCTTAAGGAAAGAAAAGGTTTTGTCTTTTGCTTTCCCTAAATATCCACCACTACTCAGCATGAGAACACTGCTTCTGTTAGTTAATTGGGAATTCGGGCTGATGGAATCATCGAGAGTGTCTCAGGTGGTGGCTGTGCTCTGAGAGAGCTCTGGGGAGTCAGGCCTGGCGATTAAACCTCAGTGTGGATGTGACTCTCACTGACATGACTCTGGTTGACAGTTCAATGGACAGTGCTAATCACTTGGCTCTAATGCAATAGCATCATACTCAAGAATTAAAGTTCTATCATGTGTTCAAAGGCAGGTAAAAACGGGAAATATTTGACAAATACTACTAATGACAATCCCAACTCAAAATGAAGTTATTTTTCAAGATTTATTCTCTTTCCTCAAGTACCAGTGGTTTGCCTAGCAAACCTGTGTTAGATGTAAATGTGGTAGACGTGAAACTGGATGAATTGCAAAACTCCAGAACGCCAATGATATACTAGTTGGCCCTGGATTCTGAAGTATAACCTGGTTATATAATATGTTGAGTGTCTATTTTATCTGTGTCACATTCTGAGTTTCACCTCACCATTTCCCTAACTCTTCACAACTCTAAGAAAAAGGTACGACTACCTACGTTTTAGCGCCGTAGAAGTGAATGCTCTGGACTGTTGAGCAACTTGCTCTTTAATGTTGGGTGTTTGGTCAAGTCTGCTTGATGCCAAAGCTCTACAATATACTTCTTCCTGATATTTAAGGTTCAGTCAATTCAGAAAAGTAACCAGGATATGGCTTAATCACTCAGGATTCATTGATGTTCTTCCATAGCTTTTTGCCTGTGAATGTGCCGTCACTTCTTTAATTCAGCTATATTAACACTTTTGGAATTAATAATGGTTTTAACTAGCAAACTGAGAAGAAACCAGAGTTGCTAGTTACTTGATATGCTTACAAAGGAAAAATGGTTTGGAGACCACTTTCCCTGTTAACGCTGTGGTATATATGCAGTCACAGCAATGGTAATATGGGTATGAGCCGCGAACCCAGTGATTTCTTTTTCAGGAGACATATTTTCACTTAACACTTTTAGCTTATACCTTAACGACTGATCCATTGTCAGAACAAGTCTTCTGCCCAGGGTCAGAAGCCCCGAGGTTTTGGTGGGAACTAGCTTGTAGTCAGATATTTTGATTCTAATTCTCCTAGGGAAAAATGTCTACAAATTAAATCCAGGAGTAACCTTAATAATCTGGATTTCCTTTCTTCTCTGCTAACAATCCTGCTTTCCAATGACACAAATATAATTATTCATTTGTTTTTATCTCATATGACACATAACAGGCCCAGGATAACAATAGCAACACTACTACCACCAATATGAGTTCTTAAAAGCTTCCCCCAGTTCTTTTAGATGAAAGAGGGTATGTATCTCCTTAGAGATAGAGAATGAACCTACTCTAAAGTCACCACGTAGTTTCCCCTTAGTGTGTGTGCCACCAGCCTCTCACACAATTATGGTTGTGTGTTATGTTTTAGGATTTGCATTTAAAAATATGTTTGTTTTGTGATTATGCAAAATAGTCACATGGTTTTAGAGTCAAATGTATAGCTAAATAAGTCTATAATTTAAAAAGTTAAGATTCTATCCAGTTCCTTTCTATTGTTTTCTCCTTTCTTTTCTCTCTCATTTTAGAAGTTTCAAAGTCTTTTCAATGTTTTTAACACGTTACTATATACTCATATTCCCCTTCTGTAATGGAGGCATCTCGTAAATGCTTTATTTTAGATTTTTAATTTTGAAGTATATCCCAGTGATCACACCACAGCAATCCATGGAGATATTTACACATTCCTTTTCATCGCTGTATCATACTCCCCTGCATGGATTCCTCTGTAGTTTATTTAATCAGTCTTTGATAGGTAGACATTAATTAGGCTGGGACCTGGCTCTAATTTTTCACTAAATAAGAGCTAATGTTATCATTATCATTATTCAAAAACTCAAAATTTGTGTATTTTTTATTTTTAGATACACACAGCTTTATAATATATCCTTGCAGAACACAGAGTATAGGGCAAGTGCCTGCTTAGCGGGCAACACTAAGTGTCCTCTACATACATGTCACTGTTCACACCCGGTCATCACATACTCAGGGCTCTTAACTTGTTTCCATGTGAAAGAACTGACCCCCACAGGGTAGCTACCAAGCATGCTGGGGACAGAAAGGATGAGAAAGGTCAGGGAATTAAGAAAGTGGTGGCTGTTGGACAGAGATGAGCTTCCTATGGAAATTCAGTTTTATATTTACACACTCATTCTTTTTCCGCAGGGGCAATCTGCTTTTCTTCAGTCACACTTTCTCATATTCAAGAGGAATCTTGAATGTTGCTCTCGTGGTATTTGGGAACTTGAGGGTGTATAAAGGTCTTGGGTTTTTCTATGTCACCATCACAGAATGCTCACCTGACGTCATTACACTGCGTTGTAGAAAGCACGGGCTTTCGAGTTGAGCAGATTAAGGTTTAAATCCTGATTCTGACTTTTTAAAAATTGTGACCTTGTGCAGATCATTTAGCTTCTCTTAGTCTCATCATGCACAACTGTGGCGTAAGGATGAAACCATGAGCTGGTGGTGTTGCTGAAGAAAAATAAATGAAATAAGGCAGACAGAGCACTGGGCATAGGAGTCACCATCACCATGTTCTTCATCCACATTGCATTATCAACAAGGGGCCACACAGCGTGGTGTATAGAGAGCGCAGGACAGGAAACTGTTCACTTGGGTTTGAAATCTGGCTCTACTCTTTCTAGATATGTGACTTCATGCAAGTTTCTGTATATATGCTCCAGTTTCCCCAAATGTGTCTGGGCATAAAAACAGCACCTACTTCACAGAATTGCTGTGAGGATTAATTGCACACATACTTGAAAAGTGTTTGGAACAAGGGGCAGTCACTGTGACTATTTTCAGGAGAAGAGGAAGGTATACCTGTATGTGTTATTTAATACTAGAACTCCCATATTTTAATTTAAAAACCCTGCTTCTGAGATTTGAAGCCAGATTATCTGGACAGTCATCTGCTCATGCCTTGCTTCTCACCGTCTGAGATAAATGGAGTGTCCCAAATTCTCAGCTGCCTCCTGCCTGGTGCCATCCTACCCTTCCTGCGTAGGCCCAGGGGACAGCTCTCAGAGGAGATACTGAAGCTGCAGGCCAGCTGGTGTGGAAAGGAGGGAAGGGAATCAGACTCCAGTCGCAGCTCCACTCCAGCACCACCCCCTCTACCCTGCACCATAACATGCTCCTCTTGGTGAACCCTTTAAGGTCTCAATAATTCACTGCAGTCACTGTGCTCAGACACGCTGCTTTGGGAAAGCGAGTTCTGAACCAAGGGTTTTGGCAGGTATTAAAATATCTCCTTCTGTGCAAGTGCAATCATGTCTCCAGCACAGGCACCTGGGAGTGCAGCAAGGCGTACAGGGGAGAGGAATGAGGAACAAATGCAGCCCTTGGTTTATAATTCACCCCTGTCACAGAGAGATCCAGGCACAGCCGATCTGGCTTGTACTGTGAGATCTGGGGCAAATAAAGTGATGCCTTTTTGATTGTATCTATTTTAATTTTTCCAGGTAAACAAGGTGTGGGTCTCCTCTAGGGGCAGCTACCAATTCCTTCTACAGTTCCAATGGCCAAAGTTGAGAAAATGCATCCTTTATTGTCCACAACTCCACTAGCTCACTTAGGCTTGTTACTTCCCCCACTTTTTCTAGGGGAGGGAGCATTGATGACACAGATAAACAGTCTAGAAGAGCTCAGTCTGGATTCCCTGTGACAAAGTGGTGTATATGGTGGTTCCAGAGCAAATCATCACAGAGGCTATAGTAAATATTAAACTCCAAGAGGAAAAGATGTGTATGAATTTGTTCTTTTATACTTCATGCATAGGAAAACACTTGGTGCATTGTATGTATTCAAAAAAATGTTGAATAAAAGGAGAGGGGAAAAAGGAAGTAAAAAACCATGATCAATCAAAAGACTACTTAATAATAGCGTCAGAGATAAAATTCAGTATAAAATATATGCATTGTGAATACACTAGAAAATGATTGCCAACCCTCTCTCTCTGTCTCCCTCTTTGTCTGTCTTTCTCTCTGTCTCTGTCTCTCTCTGTCTCACACACACAGAATGGCTGGGCTTATGAACATAACCTCTGCTAGGTCTTGAATATTTACCAATTCCCCCCAAGTCCCCATAAAGTAATGTAACAAAGTACAGCCAGGGCCCCCCAAATAGGGATTTGTCATGGGGTCCAGAACTCAGGGTGTCCAGGAAATAATAATACTATAGGATGTCCTCACCCCTACAAGTGTGTACCTGGGGCTGGGACACAGGGAGCAGGGCCTTTAACAGTTGTTTTGCATTGCAACAGTTTTGCAAATAACCTCAGGCATGGTCATTTAACATATCTATAATTTTGACTGGTTTCATGGATATGTTAAAGAGCTGTGGCCTTGCTTTGAGCCAGGGGCATGGGAGTGACTTCCACCCATGGCTAACTGGGAGACAACTCTCTCTGGTTGTAGCACCTGTGTGAGAGCTTGGAAATTATTCGCTCCATGCTATGGGGCCCTGCCTGCACCGACTTACTATGGCAGCCCAGAAAAGCTGGAAAAATACGGGAATGCTGGCAGGTGTAACTCATTGTGGGAGGAGTCAGAAATGGGGCTGCAGAGGAAGATCAGCGCTGGGATTTAAACCCATGCATGGCAGCCATGCTAGGGGGGTTGGGAACTCACATGGCTTTGGTAGTAGAGAACCACGCAGCTTTGGGGCTCCCTTTGCCCCGCAGCTTAGGGAGCCAGAACGCAAGATGTAGCAGAGATGCAGAGCTCTCTCTCAGCAGTTTGGAAGAATGCAGGAGAGATGCTGTGGGAAGGAAAGGGGTGAGAAGACTCTTGCTGGTGGGCCAGGAGAAGGTGCCACGTGGGTTTGGATTAACTGGAGATCGCGGCAGCAACACAGCTGATGGTGCTGGGAACCGAGGGAATCCTGCCATCTGAGCACGGATTACTGGGAACAACCAGAGGCTACCTGAGCCATGGACTTCTATTTCTTTTCCTGAGATTTGGTACCCCAGACTGGGCAAAGTGGGGAAGAGAGGACAGTGTGTGTTTGCGGGTGTTTTAAGGAATTTTGGGATTTTAATGAAGACATTAAGTCTATATAACTTTTGAATAGATAATTCCTTTCCTTTTCACCAATCTCTGACAGTGAGAGCTATAGTTCCCAGGTGGTAGACAAGGCAAATCAAGTACAAGAGAACCCCAGGAGAAGGGGGGTTCCATTTGGTAACAGTATATCATCCCCTGCCCCCCGGGTCTGCTCCATAACAATAATAGCTTACATGTATTTACATATGTTGATATTCACCATATACTAGAGGTCATGCTAAACACATTAATTTTTTTCATTCTCCATGAGATAGTTACTATTTTTATCTTTATTCTTATAGATGAAGAGTTTAAAATGTGTTTTTTTTTTCTTTTTTGGTTCATCATCATTCAGCTTTTACATACAGGAGCCAAGTTTTAAAATAATATGCCTGGCCCTGGCTGATGTGGCTCAGTGGACTAAGCACCAGCCTGCAAATGGAAGGGTTGCCAGTTCGATTCCCAGTGTAGGGCACATGCCTGGGTTGCGGGCCAGGTCCCCAGTAGGGGGTGCGTGAGAGGCAACCACACATTGGTGTTTCTCTCCCTCTCTTTCTCCCTCCCTTCCCACCTCTAAAAATAAGTAAATAAAATCTTTAAATAATATGCCTGATTACAGGCCCTCCCTCCAACCCTGCACCACTATTTCAATCTGTTTACAAGTGAAGGATGGCCTGGAGTGGAATGGAGGCCTTTGGAGGTGCAGTAGCACCCACGGTGACATAACAAGTCAGCTGCAGAGCAGGAGTTAGAGCTCTGGCTTCTCCACTCCCAGGCCAGTGGCCTTCCCACTGTGCTTCTGGACCTTAGGCTGGACCTTAGGCATCTGTCATAGATATTTGAAAAGTAGAGGCAACTTTAATCTATTTCTGGCCTTTCAGTGAGATTTAGGGAAGGCACTTGACCATACACCCATACAAATGTTTGGCAAATCAGTTCAGACTCTTAGTTGCAGGTGACAGAAAGCAAGCTAAGGCTGGATCAAGCAACAACAAGGGGAGTAGAGTGGGAGTGAGGGTCTTCGTCGACTCATGCAACTCTGAGTTCCTGGTGTGGAAATGAATTCAGGTATAATTTTCTTCAGGGGCTCAAATGATGTTCTCTCTCTCTTTCTTTCCCTCTCCATTCCCATCCCTTAGATCCATCTTTCTCTTTATTGTTTATTTCCCAACCACACCCTCTCCAAGTGAGTTCCAGACTTACAGACCTCACAGTCTTAGGAGAAGAGAAATTGTTTCTTCCCTAGTGGCTTTATCAATTCCTGATTGTTTTTTTGGGTCATTTTCATGATCCTGGATCAATGGTTGTGTCCAAGAGAATAGTATGCTCTAAGCAATTAACTGCAGTCATATGGCCATTTCATTGCTTAAGAAGATAGATGGGTCAGGGTGGAAAATTTTGCAAAGGAAAAAGAGATATTCTGTAATCAGAAAAAAAAAAGAGAGAGAGAGAAAGAGAGAAGAGATACCAGGGGAGACAATAGGCAAATGCGCATTACTGACCTACACCGACGCCATTCCCCATCCGTAACTGCCTCGTTACAATCCTAACATCTTGCCCAAGTGACTTAAAGAACTGTTGATTTGTCCCACTCAGTGTGTGTGATAGGGGTGTTTGCTTTAAAAAGTCTATACTACCTGCTGAAACTTTCTCCCAGAATTCACTCATTATAGAAAGATTTAATCGTTTATCATTTGAAAACCTCTTCCTGACATCTGAAATGCTAGCAGTAAAGGAAAGTGATACCGACTTGGCAAAAACTCGGGCAAAGCAGAGTATTGTTCTCAGCTAATCACAGCATCAGGCAAGGTGATTTTTATTGATGGTCTCCTCAAGCTGGATGGATGTCTTCATAAACCCAAGAAGGAAAGGAAGCAACAAAATTGGCAGAAGGAGGCTGAAGAGAAAATGTGACAAATATCCAAGCAGGTAGGAAATTGTTTTATAAAACAAGAAATCCACGGAGAATATTGAACTACCTTTGCCCACAGAGGAACAGACGAGTGCAATTCCACATTGCAGGTTCTGAGGCTCGAATGTGAGCTTGGATATACACTCGCCATTGTTTGAGGAACAGTGGGCCTCTTTGGACCAGGAGGGTGTCATCAGGATCCCAAAGTAAGTTTTCCTCATACTAGGGTATGAAACTGTGATCAATCCTCTGTCAGCCATGACACAGAAGGAACCCACATTTCCTTTTATTTGTGTTCTTTAATCACCTCTGCTACACCCCTACCCCCCTTTCTGTGCATTGGAGCATGTGACAATAGAGAGGTCTTTAGCTGATGTCTAAATTCTCATTCTAGAACCTGCATGTTGGCATTTTATTTCACTTATTTTAAAATTCATTTAGTTTTAGTGAGAGGGGAAGGCAGGGAAAAAGGGAGTGAAACATTGATGTGAGAGACATAGGACTGAACCCACAACCTAGTCTTGTGCCCTGACCAGAAATTGAACTGGCGACCTTTTGCTTTGTGGGATCATGCCCAACCAACTGAGCCATACTGGTCAGGGTGGCATTTTATTTTAGATAACTTCTGTTGACTATCAGAAAAATAAATGAATAAAGAAAAAATGAAACATGGTAAATCAGCAGGAAAACTGGAACCTTCTGAAGACTCGATTGAAAACACAAGTTCTTGATTGTTGACAGAGCAAGAACACTGTGTCATGTTTATTTTTTTTAATTTTTATTTATTGAATTGAGAGAGAGACACCGATTTGTTTTTTCACTTATTTATGCATTCATTGGTCGATTCTATTATGTGCCCATGTGCCCGCTCTGACTGGGGATTGAACCTGCAACCTTGGCATCTTGGAAGGACACTCCAACCAACTGGACTATCTGGCCAGGGCCACAAACACTGTGTCCTCTCTCACTGAGCCTGGTGATGAGAAGTCACTGAGCCCATTTTGTCTGACTACAGGAGGTACTTCTATTAACAAAGACCAGGGGGTCTGAGGAAACACACAAGCTGGTTATTTCCCCTGAAATATTATGTGATACAATGGAAAGACCCCTTGGACTTGAGGAGATCTGGATGAATTAAAACAAACTAATTACAACAACAGTAATACCAGTAACAACACATGTGGTACATCTGGGCCACTTACATACATTGTCTCAACTGACCCTTATAACAACCATGTGAGGTTAGTGTAACGTTCTTCCCATTTTACAGACAAGGACAATGAAGACTGAGGGCAGATAAGCAGTGCACGCTAGCCTACAGAATGAAGTAGTGATTGAGCTGGGATTTAAATGTAGCTGTCTCTGTCTCAAAGCCTATCCCTATCAATATTTGTCTATATTGCCTGGCTCCTAACCCAGGTTCTGTTTCTAGCTTACTTTGCGATCCTGGGAAAGTCTCTTCCTCTCTAAATTAATTCATCTGTAAAATGAGATTCAGCTAAAGCCTGTAGAAACCAATATTTTTGAGTGTCAGAGACTTTTTTTTAAGGCCAAAAATGTTTTTCATTTTTCAGGCACTCAGGTAATTTTTTTAAGGAAAGTAGTCCATAAGAAAATAGAACTCCTATGTATTTGATAACTTTATTCATTTATAAATAAGAGAAAACATTTCACAGTGGCTCATAGTGCAGTGTCGAGTCATATCATTTGGATGCACATCTCATACTTGCCACTTATTAGCCGTGTGGCTTTGGACCAGCTGCTTAACCTCCTGACGTTTCAATTACCTCATCCGTAGAGTTAGGACAATAATACTACCTTCCTCCTAAGATGGTTGCAAAGACCAAATGAGTTTCTATTTGGAAAAGACTTAGAAAAATTGCCAGAGATTAGGACATGTAATGTAAGTCTTAGGTATTACTATTAACTTGTATTTCATTAATCATAGTGAGAGCAATATTTTAATATTATCGCAGATCTACAAATTTTTCAGACAAGGCTAGCTCTATATTCAGAAACCCTAGGAAGACCACAGGGGTCTGAAACACAAAGATAGGAATGAAACACAATTATTTCTGAGCTTTCTTCCAATTTAAGCATTGCATAAAAAAGAAAAGATCTCTTCAGCCCCCAATTTCCTGATGTCACAGAGCAACTTCTCAGGACTTCTCCAATGTGGAAGTAAATGGTTCAGACTAAATTATTTTTGCTTATTTGTTTTTTCTACTGGACTGCAAGCTCTCAGAGGAGGAAATTCATAGGTGATCCACGTCTATAACTACTGATTCCACACTTTCATGGCTTCTTCAAGCATAACAAAACACATCATTTTGTAAATAGTACATGCTCATCCAGTGTGTAAAGAGGGAGGGGAGGAAAGGAAGGAAACGGAAGGAAAGATCAGGGCATGTACACAATAACTGCTCTAAAACCAGGGGGCTGGAAGTTTTCCAGATGGAAAATGTTCAGAAAATAGTTGACTATGTACCTTAGGAAGTAAGAGAATTGATCAGGAAGAGGAATCACATGCATCAAGGTAGAATTTGAGAACAAGGACCAGAGGAGCATTATGTGCAGGCTGACCCAGCGGCATCAGCCTGCGGTAACACTGGACAGTTGACTCTAGGTGCCACTGCCCTTTCTTACCATGCCCTTCCTCCCTGGCCTCTGCTTCTCCAGCTCTGTGACACACTCACTTGGTCCTCCTTCACTGAGATAGTCCTCACTCCTCTCTACCCCCTGCCTTATTTCTCATTCTTTGGCTCTTCCTACCTGACACCTTCACCCAGAAAACCCTACTGCACCCTGAGTTGAAGTACAAGCCACCGATCTGCGTGTCATCACAGTGAGTGTACATTTCAAACAGGGATTGAGAGCATGGTCCGTGAACCATGCTGTAAGGGTTTAATTTCTTCCTGTGTCGCCAACTAGCTGTGTGACTTTAACCTTCCTATGCGTCCCTTTTCTCCTCCAGAAAAACAGGAACAATAATAATAATAAGACTACCTATTTTACGGGGCAGTTGTGAGGATGAAAGAAACTTAGAACTGTGCCTAGCACGTAGTAATCAGCACATAACTGGTTTTCCTGGTCATATAAGCCTGCAAATTCTTTCTTCTACCTAGAACGTGATTGAACACATAGTTTTTTCCTTTCCTGGTCTCATCCTACTTATCCTTTAGTCTCAGCCAAAATGATACCATCTTGGAAATATCCCTTCACTTTCACCATGGGTCTCACCTGTTCACCCTTTGTGCCCATTTAATGTTGGGATCAGACACATCAGTAGACAATACACTTTTGCTGTACATTATCACATCAGTATGTTAATCTTTCCCACTGGACTTGTAAGTCCACCAGCCTTCTTAAGAGAAGGCACTGAGAGTCACAAAGTATTTTGTCCCAAACATCTAGTCTCCCCTCTCCACAAAGTGGCCCTTCATCTCTCTGGACAACATGCAGTGTGGCTTGGTGGGCAAGCAGAGGTTTTGAGGAAAGACAAATGTGAGTGCATTTTCCACCTCTGACACCTAGCATATGGTAGTTGCTCAATAGAAATATTTGCTAAATAAATATTTAGCAAATATTGTGTCAGCTACATTGGTCCTATGTCTGTATTATTCTTACTTATTCACCACCACTGCTTTAATTTAGACTATTTTAGTGTCTCATCTGGACCTCTCCAGATCATCATAGACATTTCTATTTTGTTCCCCTGTTTCCAACTACTCCTTCCCATATGCACTGTGAGATTAATCTTCCTAAAATGCAAATTCAATTATTGCTTACCTCTCTGTCTCTCTCACGAGACTGTAAATGTATTATATCTTTCCTTATGTCCACAGTCCCAGAATAATGTCTGATGCAAAACAGCACTCAAATTACCTACTGTTACTTTTTCCCCTTTTCTATGTTTATATCCTCAACCCTTTGGGGGGTGGGGAACAATTCATAGGCCCACCAGGATGGTAACAGATGAATATATAGTGGCATATTCATAGAATGGAAAAGTGAACAGAAGATGAAATCAAAGAACTACATTTGTTTGTATAAGCATGGAAATTCTCAAACACAGAATCTCGAGTGAACAATCAGTTTCAGAATGCTCTGCAAAGTATATACACTTTATCTAAATGAATAACACTTTACAACTTTATGTTTTCATAATTAGTCAAAGTATATAAGATACAGACCATATATAAAAGTTATTTATTACCTCTGGGGATGAGGCAGTAAAATGTCATCGAGGAGGGCAGTATGTAGAAGTTGACTTTATTTACTATGTTTTATAGAGATTGAAAGAGAAAGAGATGAGAAAGGCAGAGAAGAGGAAGGGAAGAGAGGAGGAGAAAGAGAGATCTAGAGATGGCAGAAATTTAAATAAACTGAAATGCAGAAGGAGCTGAGCTATATATAGGAGAGAAGAAACCCATGGCTTCTTTTTTTTTCCCTGGGCAAGAGAGGAGGAGAAATCCTGCTATAGATCGAAAGGAGAAGGCAGTTCAAATTTTAACAGACTTTTCAACTTTTGTGCTCAGCGTCAGAAAGCAGAATGTGTGGAGCTCCAATCAAAGGATTAGTCTGCACCCACCTGAGGCCAATTTGTCTTGGGGGGCTTCATTCACACACAGAGGCTGCACATGAAAGGCGGGGAGTAGGAAGGGAGGGCTTAGAGGAATTCCAAGGTATGTGGATCCTTTTCAGGGTGCAAGGCAATGGGCTGCTAATGATCAGAGAGGTGGAGAGAAAACCCAAGGCACAGAGTGTTAGGCAGTAGCTGGTGAAAGGTTGAGGTAGGGCTGAGGGTTGAGACGTACTTCCCAAGACACACACAGACTTCACCAGGCACAGGCAGCAACCTCATGACACTGGGGGCAGGGCAGCCAAGAGGGGAGAAATCATCTGAGGCACAGAAAGCCAGGCAAGAGCTCCCATCAAAGAGATTCCAGGGACCCTGAGGGCTGGTGGTTGGTCTCCTCCAAAAAATAACAAGATCTCTAGAATCTGCTCAGTGCTTAGATCCCAAACTCCATTGAAGGATAAGTCCTGATTCTCCTCTGAAAACATTTGAAGCCAGTGGTAAATTGAAGCTAATGATAGCTGTGATGAAAATCTAGAATGGCTCTATCAGATTATATTGGCTCTGCCCCAACTCTAGCAACCTGACAGAGAAAGAGACATGCATTTACTTATTATCTTCTTCAGCCCCTACTGTTCTTTTACACAGTGTCTGGCATATATATGGAGATCAAAAATTATTGTTGAATGAGTGAATGAGTGAATGAATGCAAGTCTTTGCTATTCATTCATCATCTCCTGGGTCACTTTGCTGGTAGAAAAAAGGCAGGTTATCCATTTGGGGCCAAAAGCTCTACTTAGTAAGAATGACTGTGCCCTTTCTCTGCCTCTCTTGGAAACCTACAGGGGTGGTCAGAGAATCGCTTTTAAGCAAAAGTAAGCAAAACAAAGTATATATTTTGTAAAACTGAATTTATTCAATTTAAAGGGCTGTCATTAATTGAATGGTGTCTCCTTATTTTCCTGGTGTTAAAATGTTCTTTCTTCCATGAAATTATGATATTAAATAGCTGCTTTAAAAGATGTACTTAATCAGCAAAATGAAAACTTGGCTATGCTTAGAGGGCCCCCCTAGACAGGCTGAACTAACTTTCATTCCTCCAACGATCCGGCCTTTTCCTCTCCCACTGCACCTCACCACTTAGCTGAATGAATTCATTATTCAGGGCTTGGATTAAAAAATCGCCCACTCCTAGAAATATTTCCTGACTCTGCAGACATTGTTTGATCTCCGAGTAATAGAAACCCATTGTGTTTGTCACTTTTTAAAACTCTCAGCACATGTGCTTTTACTAAGTCAAGGTGAGCCTTCGCCATCCATGTAGATTATAAGCTCAGTGAGCACAAAGATGATGCAAATCTTTCTCACCAATGAATCCACGGGGATAATACCATGCCTAGCTTATGGTATTTGCTCAATAGAAATATTTGCTAAATAAACGAATAAATGCATGCCATAGCAAATTTAGGGAAAAAGCTCTGGTTTCTTTGTTTATCTTAGTTACCCCAAAATCTACACAGAACACTTTCTCAAAATTCTCACCCCTTGTCCCATGGGAATGACAACATGAGGTGAGCTGATGATAAGGCAGGATCCTTCTGTCTTGCCACACTGGTATATTAGAAAGGGAGAAGAGGAGCCACACAGATGTTTTAGAACACTTACTTTAAGCTATCTCAGCCATTTCTTTAATCAGGGGATTGTGAGTTGTTATTTCATTAAACCTCATTTATTCATGAAGGAATTGGGGCTTACAGAGATTAAATCACTTATTCACCCAAGTTTACATAACAGTATATGGGAGGGCTGGTTTCTGAGCTCAGCTACATCTGGTTGCAAAGACCACACAGTTTTCCACTATGTTTTATGTGGCCTTCAACATCTTGTCAGGGCCCAGGGCAGGCCACCCCAAAATATCCCACAAGGGCATATTGATTACTTTGAGTTAAAGTCACTTTACAAGCAGCTGGTGCCTAAAGGGTACCTTTCCCTCCCTTGTCTCCTTGGATGTAGGAAATGGATGGCCTCTGTGAGGTACTCTCTTGCATGGGGGCTGAGAATGACACCCTTAGCATTACAGATAAGGAATCCAGGGCCAAAAAGCTCACATAAACAAACCTTGTTACCTCTTCACTAATTTACTACCCAAGCCCAAAATTGGTTTAGATTCATCACTAGTGAGCACTCAAACCTAAATATCTTTGTCCTGTCAATTCTTGTTTCTTTGTTGAAAAAGTATAAAGAGGCCGACTGGTTCATCATTTCTGGGAGCATCACTTATGATCTCCTGTGTACGTGTATTAATTTGGTTTTTCCCCTCTTAACCTGGTCTTGTGTCAACTTTATTGTTAGTCCAGCAACAGAATTCAGGAAGGGTGGAGGGATGTCCCCCTCACAGACCATCTCCATCAAAGAGAGATCGGTGAGAGATGGTCCTCATCTGCTCTTTTGATTTGGGCAGGAGAAGTGAAAAGGCCAATGAATTCTTCCTGGGTGTCACTGCCTCTCTGAGAACTGGCACTCAGGGTTCCTCATTCCCACTAGAGCAGACACATGTTGGCTCCGTTTCCCACTTGATCAGTAGGAAATCATTACTGCATTGCTAGGAAAATGAAACAATGCAAGTTATACAAGATCGACGGTGACACTGAGGAATGAGGAGCTGCCACAAGTGCCGCACAGCCAGATTTGTATGCCTGCCAGCCAGATCACAAATAGCTCCTCTCCCATTTGTCTTGGAAGACAGCAAGCTTTAATTGTGGTGCATAATCAACACTCAGGCATCAGAGAGCTGCCCAGAAGCCTCATTCATGGGACTGGGTGGAGGCGAAGTCCACGTTTTGTGAAACAAGCCTGACTCTGTAAATTATGGAACCATCATTGCCCTGAGCCAAGAGGATTCTGGATACTTTGTAGCCAGGTGACCTGCTCAGAAACATCCCTGCTGATCCTCTGGAAGTTCCTTTGGAATCATACTTCTTTAACTCAAAACTTCCTTTTTGCTAAATGACCCATCATTGGACATCCTGGTTAGTGTTTCCCAAAGTATGGGAGCCCTTCTGTGGAAATTTTAGATACAGAGAATGAAACGTTAAATGGTACTAGTGACTTCTAAAGTGAAAATTCTCTCCTTAGTTCTTTAGCATTTCCAACAGGAAGGAGATTACAATACTCTGTCTTTCACACCTAACACTTCCTAAGCTTCCTTTTCATTAAAGAGATAGCAGCCCTCAGACCATCTGGAATTCCATAACATTTTCTTTTTTATCTAATTTGTTTTTATGTTTTTATTCTTTACTCCTATTAATGATAAATGGCACCCAATTTCCATTTATGGTTATGCTAGAAGGTATCCTTTTCAAATGCACTTAATTATATTTAATACAAAAGCCAATTTTTTAAAAAAAATGGACAAAAACATAGCACAGGTATTCTGCAGATGCAGCGAAAGCGAAACCAACTGAGATTTGGGGAATACAGCTTCTGACTCTTATTTGAGCATCATCGCGATGTGGCTCCTAACTTTATCCCCCTGAGCCTCTATCCACAGGTTCTAGTAACAAGCACAGAGTTTCACTGTCTATCTTCTCTCCTATAAATTGAGGTTCTGATGCTAAAGAAGATAATTATATTTCTAAGAGCCTCTCCTCTCAAAACTATTCTTATTTCCTTTGACCATGTTCTTTTTTTTTTTAACGCACACTTCCAGTGTTCTCCCCATTCTGCTTACCTTCTACTGAACCATTCCAGTTTTTACCTTCTCTCTTGAAAAATACTATGCAGACTGAATGTATAATATCAGGTTTTTGGAGTTACTGCACACAAAGGACCTCATTCCTCTCCTTCCAGTCATTTCCCCGCTTAATACAGATCACTATTATGCTGAGGGTTTTGTTTTCCTGTTTGTGTGCTGCCATCCATCACGTGCTCTGTTGATGCTGTGTGTGTGAAAATTCCAAGATGCTCCCCACCTCGAACTGGCAGATGTAACGACTAACTTCTTGACCATTATGTTCAACACAGAATAGCACATTACTCAGGCTGCAAAGGCAATTTTAAAGAGTTGAATCCTGACCCTGGCTCTTGCCAACAAAGTGCCAGACCCAAGCAAGGCCCAAGACCTAGGGTCATGAAACTGTTGCCCATGAGGCTCAATTGCTGACTAATAATTTCCAAACACCATCTACTCCTTAAGTATAGTGGCACCAAAGAAATTTTCCTTGGGTCTATATGGGAATTATAGGGGAGCTCTATTTTGAAAAAAAAAAATCCATCTATTCTATTGTTAAATAGAAGGAAGGACCAGAAGAGTAGCTATTTGAATCTATTAAAGATGAAGGGGGTCACAAAGTAAAGTTAATATTTAAGGTTAGCAATAAATATCAAAGTTCTTGTATTCCATTTATTCACAAAAATGCATTGAAGTACCACTCTGCATGAGATGGATAGCAATGTCTCAGCCAAGACCCTTCTCATCTAAGCTGACACAGGCAAAGGTGAGGAAACCATGGAGAAAGCCAAGCCCCAAGGGGCTCAAACCTGGACCTGGAAAGGCATTGTGAGCCAAGATTGCCTCTCCATTTCTGTGAGCTCCATGCAATGTCTGCTCTGTTTCTCATGTTTCTCTGCTTCTGTATACTTGTTTTATTTTGCCCTCTCTGAAGCCATACTTATCTTCACAAGTCCTCAGCCCCAGCTGACCCTCTATTTGAAATATCAAGGACTGATGATCTCACTAGCTTCTATTGGGTGAGGTGTTACTCCTGGTCGAGCCAACTCCATGGAGGAGGGAGATGCTAATCAAGGTCATTTCATACACACATGACAACAGAAGCCCACCGCTGAGGGTGGCAGAAAGGCATTGGAGAAGAGGCACGACATGTAGGATGACCAGACACCCAAAGTTGTCTACTGTAGAGGCAACTACAACAGAGACCCTCTTGCTCTAAGAATTTCCTTTTTATATGTCTCCCCATGATAGAAAAGTGGGGTTATAATCACAGAAATATGTTTGATTAAGGCTAAATATGTTGTTCCTATATAGTCATGACCCAGTGTTAAGGATTTTATTTTTTTAAACTCAAGATGGATAAAAGGCTTAAATATAAGTCACGATACCATAAAAGTGGTAGATGAGAACATACAGAGGAAAATCTCAGATATTCCATGCAGAAATATTTTCACCGATATGTCCCCTAGACGAAAAAGGGACATAAAGGAAAGAATAAACACAGGGTATCTCATCAAAATAAAAAGCTTCTGCATGAATAAAAAAGCATTAAAATGAAAAGAGAACCAACTGTATGGGAAAACTTTTGCTAATGATACCTCAGACAAAGGTTTGATATCCAAAATATATAAAGAACTCACATGACTCCACTCTAGGAAGACAAACAACCCACTTAAAAAATGGGCAAAGGACCTGAACAGACACTTCTCCAAGGAGGACATACAGAGGGCCCAGAGACATATGAAAGGATGCTCAGCACCACTAGCCATCAGAGAGATGCAAATTCCTACCCTTTGCAACAGCATGGATGGAACTAGAGAGCATTATACTAAGTGAAATAAGCCAGGCGGTGAGGGAGAAATACCACAAGATCTCACCTTTAACTGGAACATAATCAACAAAAGAGAACAGCAAACAAAATACAACCAGAGACATTGAAATTAAGAA
>VMDR010014315.1:0-23733 GCA_007922815.1 Macrotus californicus | reverse complement strand
CCTAGCAATGTAGCACTTAACCACGAATGCTTGCCTGAGGAAAGGCTAACATGTTTGTGCTACTAATTAAAAGATAAAAATCTCAGCTTTAATAGTCATGAAGAAAAAAGGAAGTAGGAAGAGGTCAAAAGAAAAATTTTAACTAAATATATTGAATGTCAATTAGAGTTAGATAAAACACAAAAGGAAATTACTTTTAATTTAACGTATTTTGATCTTGCTGTATACATAATACATAGCTGTATATCTCGTTATTCTTCCTGTCCTTTTCAAGAAATCTTAATTATTAAAACACTTTAAGTCTAAAATTTCTCTCAAAGGAATAGAAAAAAACCTTAATTTCTTTCCTTAAAACCAGTCACACTGTTCCAGAAGTCAGCTCCCTTATCTCTGTCTTTCTGTTCCTTGATACCGAAGCAGAACAGACCTGATTACAGACTGAAGGAACTGCAGCCACGGCGATGTCCACACAAGAAGGAACGGACTCACTCCGTTTTCCAGAGTCCGTGTTGACCTACCTAAAAGTCGGTCAGTCCTGCACGGGCCGGGTCAGTCACATCACGCAAAATAAGTGAGACCAAGAATACTATTGAATGCTCAGTGACTGAGCAAGACCTCAGGGAACAGAACTGTGAGGTGGTTTAAAAGGAGAAGAAGATAGTGTCTTCCCGGCACGTTGTGTACAAATGTGGCATGAGGAGCTACCCATGAGAGGTTACTTAGGAAGGGCCTTTGCCGCCCCAAATCTCTCTCTAACGTGCTGGCTACACTTTCAGGTGTTTTTCATTTAGAAATTAACGTGGGCTATGTGTTTAAAAAGGGAGCTCAGTGTTTAAATGAGCTCAGAAGTAACAGGTGATGGATGTCAAAAAAAAAACAAGTGCCTCCCCACCCAGCCTAGCCTTTCCTTCAGGCTCATTTCCCAGTCATTCTAGAGTCTAAAGGGAGGGGAAAGGGAGGACATGGCGGACAGGGGGAGCATGCCCACAAGGGGAGGCAAGAAAAACGTTTTGCCCACTTGCCAATGTTTCCTTGGGTGGACTTCCTCCCTCTGGCATAGTTCAGAGCCGAGGCCTCTGCCAGAGCTTCCGTCCCTTGCTGTTAGGCGCGCCCTGGATGAAGGGAGGGCTGTGGGCAGACGCCAGCCTCCATCTACAGGCCAGAGGCAGGAGGAGTCGGGGGATGCTCACTTCCCCTGACAGCTCTCTGGTGGGGCAGCTGTAAGGAGCATGGCAACAGCCTGGCATCCAATGCCAGCGTAGATGGATGACCTCTCAGCCCAGAGCCTGCCTGGGCTTCATACCAGGCTGGGTCACCTAGGGCACTGTCCTCAGAATGTCAGTGTGTCAGCAACCTTTACAAGAAGTATGGCATGTGTAGGAGACCAGGAAGAGAGAAGCCAATCTGAAGTGAGTAATAAGGGAAAATAAGCGTTCATGAACATCCAGCCTATGACACTGTTCATGTAATTGCACGTAAAGCCGGTTTCCACGCAATGGTCTTTCTTACAGACGACTCCAGCTGTCTCTGTGCGGGCGAGCCACAGCTGAGGCCAGCAGCGTCGATATTCTGTGGGCGTGTGAGGTTCAAAAGCTCTTCGGGCTTCCAGAGGTAAAACATTACGGGCATTTACACCAACTTAACTAAGAATAGAGAAATAGTGAATTACTTAATAAATATTTTTAAAGAATAAAATACAGAAAGAAATGTTACTTTATGTGAAATCTGTGGTATTTCCACAAAATGGAAACCTTGTCAGCCTTCTTATTATCTGTTTTGGACACACACACCGTGCACACACACACACACACACACACACACACACACACACTGCCTTTTTCATCTGGAGTTTCCTTCCAAAGAAGCAGACTTCACAGGCTTGGTCTTGGTGCCAAAATGAGCCCCTTTCATTTGCTGATTGAGCTCTGGCTCCACCACACTGTTTCCCGCTGGGTCCTTACAGAGGGTGCATTCATATTTTATCCTAATGTATTCATTATCAAACATCAAACCTTCAGAAGATGAAACAAAAACCGAGTGAACAATGAAGGGAGAACTTGCTGGTTTGTTTTCATCGTCACTCTCAGATGAAAGAACTCCTTAGCAGCACTGCTCACTCTACCGACACATCATCCAGGTAATTGGGGGGAGGGGACAGGGAATGGCAGCCTGGGCCACATCAACCTTCTGCATCCTCTGTTACAGACAATAACGCCCAACATCAAAAGTATCTAATGAGAACTGGAGAATCCACGGCATTCTGTTAGCTGACCCGATCTTGTAATTAAGTATCAAAAATCCTCAAGCTTCTTGTGGACATTAACAAGTTACATGGGGAGATCTCTACACACGCAAAACAAAAGACCTTCGTCACCCTTTCCTTCTGGAGAAGGAAAGCTTCAATGAGAGCCCTGGATGCGCACCAGACTTTCAGGATGAAAGCCCCAGTTTCTGTTAGTGCTGTCGCTTCGAGACTGCAGGTGGGGGGGGGGCAGCCATACACTCTCATTTACAACAAGGAGTTGCACCTTCCTCGAGGGGGTTTGAGAAGAGAGATGAGTCATAGTGGGAAAGCTGCCTCGTAAAATGTGAGGAATCCTACAGATGCTCCTGTGTCTGTTGTCAGACAAGCGCAGGACGGCGGGCACCCATCTGATGGAGCAGCAGAGACAACAACGTCCTGCGTCATGACTGGCCGCCTGTGGAAAGGGTTACAGGTTTGCTATAATGTGCAGCATCCCAAATAGGTAGGCTTTTTTGCCCTACTCAAAATTCCAACATTAGAAATGTATTCTTTGGTTAAAACAGCAAATTATGTCTAACGCGGTGTAAGAACATGGAGAAAAGATAAACACGTGAACGTTGCCTTTCTTCCGACTGATGCCCATACAGAGGGGCGCCGGTACCTCGAGCGAGAGAGGAGGTACATTCACACGCACCACGGGCAGACACTGGCTGAGTCTTCAGATCCCTGGCTGCTTTGAGATTTTCCGTGGTGTCTCACCGGTGCTGACATCACTTGGGGCTAGTATTGCTGTTCCGGTCTAATCCGCCAAACCCACACACTTCACTGAGACCCTTGGGACGAATCTGTGCCACCTTTCTGGCTCTCTCGGTCATTTGCAGTCTGAAAATGATGCACATTTTATTGCAAATGCTGCCCAACAATGGGAAGTTATTCTATGGGTTTCCCATGCTCACTACCACCCACACAGGCGTCTGGCTGGAACAGCCTCTTCAAAAACCCACTCAAGAAGATTTCTGACTCTGCCTGCCTCCTTCGCGTCTTGCTAGTCCTCATACCTTTGAAAAGCTGTTTAGTCCCTTAATGTGGCTGTGCCCAGAAAGGAATTATCTCCTGCTAGATGCTTCCGGGGCAATAATCAGGCCAAACGGAATAGAGGGCTATATACTAATTTGGAAAATTCAGGATCCTGTCAGGACCACTTCTGGACGTGATGCTCCCTTTCCCTTAACAGCGACCCCAGGCCAGCCCCGAGGTCTGCTCCCCAGACGGCAGCCTGGCCAAACGGGGATCTCAGAAATTTACATTCTGGTTTGGCTCCCGGTTCTCTTGCTGTGCTGACGGGATCCGAGATCCTGAGGGTCATGACCACCTGGCTGTGTACGCTGCTCACGGAGGGGCTGCTGTGCCAGCATGGGGCATGATGGGTCTCTGAGTGTTTCACAAAAGTGCCCTTTCCCCTCCGACCAAAGGTCTGGGTGTGGGGAGGGGATATTTGGGTAAAGGGAAGCTGCTAAAATGGGACACCCTGACTATGGGGGCAGAGGTACTACCACAGCCGGGGGGGGACACCTCCATGGGGGGACCCCAGGAGTGACTGGGGGAGAGAAGGACAGGTTCTAAAAATTTAACATAAATATGTTTAAGAGATTAAAATAAAAAACTAACATAAAAAGACATGATAAAATCTTAAGCCACAACAATGCTTAAATCATAAAACTGCTGATTGAAGAGTGAGTTCACTCAAGGAACACTCCGGAGTGTCCTGGACATGTGAGGTGACCGTATCGAAATTTAGACACTTGTTTGCTCTTGGGTCTTGACCGCAGGTTGGAGCTACTGGTAGTAAGCATGGTGGCCCCCCGTATGGGCACGGGCTCTGCTCAGCACCTGGAGGGGTCCATTCGAAAGCACAACAAGAACCAGTTCACGGAGAGGCCTCTTCACGTGCACGCAGAACTGTGCTCTGTTATTGGATGCTTTCAGCCCCCGAGGGTTCATTCGTCTTGACCAGTTGTCAACTTCAAACAGACATTGATTTAATGTTTGTTTACAGGTAGAGTTTAAGGTGACTGTTATTACTCCACTTTTTCAGAATGTGGACAAAGGAAGGGGACGATCCTTCGGCCTGTAAGAAAAAAGAACAAATTCTAGATAAAGGAGAGCTCACTTCCGTTCACTACAGAAAGTCAGGAATATAAACCCTAGTTACTTTTCTTCCATATTGCATGAATTTTGAACAGTATGCATGTATGTATACACATATGTATTTTATACTGAACATAAACATGCATGTATACATGCATATATACATATCTATATGCTTTAAATGATCATTGACTGAAATGTTGATATATTTTTTCCAAATATTTTTAAGATTTTATTTTCCTTTTAGAGAGGAAGGGAGGGAGGGAGAGAGAAGCATGGATGGGTTGCCTCTCACATGCCCTGACTGAGACCGAACCTGAAACCCACGTGCTCTGGGTCGAACCCCGGAGGAACTGAACCACGACCTTTCACTCTGTGGACAATGCCCAAGCAACTGAGCCACACCGCTCAGGACTTCTTCCAAACATTCTAAGTAGACATCAGTAATTACAGCTCTTTAACTTTATTCTCATTTTTAGATTACTCGGAATTTTAGTGATACATATTTTAAATGTCATATTGGACAATACAGCTGTGTGATCATTCTCAAAGAGAATAGGAAGGCACTAAAATGTAATGGATTTTAAATCATTCCTGTTTTTAAAAAGCCGTCTGGAAACAGCTGTTTCAGAGCATAGTGCCCAGGGTCTTTACTATCTTTTTGGTCTTTATCTTATTTCATAAAATTACCTGTAAATAATTTTTGTCTGAAAACATTATGATAATCTCTCCCCATCTCAAAAAAACTATGTAGTGCCCTGGCTGGTGTGGCTCAGTGGACTGAGTGCCAGACTGTGAACCAAAGGGTCACTGGTTCAATTCCCAGTCAGGGCACATGCCTGGGTTGTGGGCCAGGTCCCCAGTTGGGGTCGTGTGAGAGGCAACCACACATTGATGTTCCCGTCCCTCTCTTTCTCCCTCCCTGCCCCTCTCTAAAAATAAATAAATAAAATCTTTCTGGAAAAAAAAAAAGAAACCATGTAGCACCACGTCTTTTACCTCCTTCCTTCTCTTTCCTGCTGTTCTTTGCCTTCTTTCTCTCTTTGTGTTTGTTTCAGAGAAGTGAAGCTCTTCCAAAACCGCAGGGAAATAGTTTTTTCTTACAAAAATCACAAATATTTCTTGGAATAATAATTCTCCAGCTACTAAATAATTAATATATCAATCACTAAAAAGGCCAAAAGATTGAATAATGTTCAAAGTTTTATAGGGTAAATACCTTAAGAATTTTATAGAATTTTATTTATTTCTTTGGGGTACCACAGACTGATTCTTAATCTGTTGTTTTTCATTTAAAAATATTTCTAGACCTAATATTTAAGCTATCTGCTCTCTTTTGAGAAGTTAGACATGTTACAGAACAGACCTGGGGCGGGGTGGGGGGGTTGTGACAGTGAGAATGATATACTATTATAGAATGGACCCACCCTTGTGCTCTGAGGGTCCCCCTCCATACTAGGTTCGCCTTGCCCGCCGCCAGGGAAAGATGTCTCTCAATGCCAGAGATTGGTGAAAAGAAAAGGAATTATTTATTCAAAGAGTTATACAAACTTAAGAGCAATGACTTAACGTCTTCATAAAAAATACTAAAGTTCCCCTGGCTGGTGTAGCTCAGTGGATTGAGCTCAGGCTGTGAACCGAGGGGTCGCTGGTTCGATTCCCAGTCAGGGAACATGCCTGGGTTACGGGCCAGGTCCCCAGTTAAGGGGTCACATGAGAGGCAACCACACATTGATGTTTCTCTCCCTCCCTTCCCCTCTGTATAAAAATAAATAAGTAAAAACTTAAAAAAAAAATACTAAAGTCCTTTAGAATACCCACAAACACACAGTCCTTCCTTCCCCCTCTGCCCAGTCCGGGGCACCGTATCTCAAGAAAAGAAGTAGAAGTCCGCGCTCAGGTAGCCCCTCAGTGCCGGCACCATCAGCCGTGTCGCCGCCATGATCTCCAGTTAATCCAAACCATGTGGCACCTTCTCCTGGCCCTCCAGCAAGAGTCCTTTCACCCCTTACCTTCCTGGCAAAGTCTCTCCTGCTTCCTAAGCTACGTGGCAAAAAGGGAGCACCCTAAAGCCACGTGGTTCGCCCCTCCTAAAGCCGCGTGGTCCCAAAAAGATCCCACATGGTGGTGGCGCCTGGGTTTAAATCCCAGCACCGATCTTCCTCTGCTCACTATTTCCGACTCCTCCCACGATTGGCCACAGCTGCCAGAACTCCCATATTTTCCAGCTTTACCAGGCTGCCATGGTTAGTCCGGGCGGGTGTGGCCCTGTGGTGTGGAGCCAATCATCTCCAAGCTCTCACACAGGCTCTGTAACCAGGGGGGTTGCCTCCCAGTTATATCGTGGGTTGAAGTCACTGCCATCCCCCTGGCTCAAAGCATGGCCACAGCTGTTTAACATATCCATGAAACCAGTTAAATGTTACAGATATGTTAAATGACCGTTCTACAGGTTATCTGCAAACTGTTGCTATTCAAAACAGCTCTCAATGGCCCTGTTCCATGCGTCCCATCCCCCAGCTCAGACTTGTGGGGGTGAGGACATCCTATATTTTTCTAATATTTCCTGGACACCCTGAATTCTGGACCCCATTACAAATCCCTATTTGGGCCCCCCCCCTTGGCTACCCCTGTTACAGACAGGCATAGAACTTCTGTTTCGATAGTTATCAAAAGCTATAAATACAGGTATATAAACTACAAGTAAATGGTAGATGTACAAAATTAAGAAAATTAAAAATTAATTTACTAACATTGAGGGTGGACAGCACATGATTAGAGTACCTTAAAAAAAAATCTGCTCTCTGTGAAGAGACTCACAGTTGAAAGTGGTTTGTTCTCTGAAAAATACTGCTAATAATAATAAACTTTCAGCTGGCATGGGTTCCCCTACAGCTCTAAATAAAGATTTGCAAATCTGGGGACACAATAGGTCAATAGGTCTTTTCGAAAATCACTTATAAAAACTCATGCCACAATTCATCTGCCCATTGAAGGTTAAGTGCACCGACCATGTAATTCACATCATATCACCACCATTCCTGTGGGCAGAAATGTTTTGTTGTGGTAGAAATGTCCACAGCGTTTCAGTATTTATAGCTCAGGGAACAAGCTGTGCCTTCTATCTGATGAGCAACTTCAATGGAGCTTTAAGTTACTACTCAATTTTCAGCTGCCCATTCAGATCACGTTTCTATTGCTTTCTGTTCCTGCTGAAATTGATGAACGGTTCTGTGCAGAGGAAGCCTTTCCTGTTAACTCTGAAGAGTTTCAAGTCTCTCTGTTTTCATTTAGGGCAGTTTCTTCCGAAAGTTAATGAAGCAAACGCATGTAGGAGAAAAGGCTAAATTCCTCTGCATAAACCTCTCATTTGAGGAGTTAGAGCTTTAGTTCTCCGTCTACAAGTTGCAGGTAGATTCTGAGCTGCTCTGTGGAGTCACAGGACACTTCCACACAACAAAACAAAGACGGGGTGGGATGAAAGTGTCACCTCCTCAGACCTGCCGCCATGCCTTTTAGGGAGGAAAATCTCAGGTGCAAGAACAAGTTTTCAGGGCCCAAGAGTGCACAGAACCTATTCTATTCTAGGTGCAGAGGAGTCTCTACTAAAAGTCTGTTCTTACTTACTTGCGTTACCTTAGGCAGCTGGCACAGCAATCGCTGTGCTTTTCTGGGTCCGTGGGCACCGTTGTGACGCCATGAAAGTGCTAAATTATACAAGGTTTTGTCTCACGCACAGTTCTTTCAAAGGTAGGTTGCAGAATTTAATCCAAAGAGTTGTAAGCATATTATTTTTTTTAATTGGAATAATATTGGTGCATGGAAACTTTCTAAATTTAAACTTTGGAAAGTTTATAAATTAAAAATAAACAATTCCCTTTGCTCTTCTCCAACTCCCACAGTAATTCTACACTGTAAAGTTCTGTTAAGATTTATTGGATGCAGTCTCCCTCCCCGGAGCCCACCTGGACCTTTCCTGTCCCTCTTCCCTTCCCCCAAGGGGCGCTACCTTTACCTTTCTCTCTCCAGAGCTCCGCGGACCCTTCCTTGGCCTCTGTGACTTGTTTCCTGAGCTTATTTCTTCTACTTCTCACTCCTTCTACCTCTATGACTTTCTAACTAAATGTTCTCTTATAGTTTCAGTCGTGGCTCTGATTTCCTTCTTAGCCAGAACTCAAGTACGGAGGTTGCTGAACCCAGGTCGGGTCTGACTCCACCGTCTGACACCTGGTGCCATTTCCCTGCCAGCGCCGGCATATGCTGTGCCCTGATTTGGATCGTCCTGGTATGGCAGGATTCCAGAGAAGTTCACCAAGAACCCCCTTGAGACCCGTCCCTAGCTGGGTACTAGCAGGGGTCCGTTGTGACCCACCGATTCCTCACCTTGCATTGGGGAGACTTGGGCAAGTTTTCTTGGAATTCCAAACCTCCCTATTTTAAGGGAAGGGGCTGGCTTTTTTTTGAGTTGTTTTTTGAAATCCTCGAGGTAGAGCTAGAGGTCAAGGGTTGAGAGAACTAAAGAAGAGAAAACAGGGGGTGGCTGGTTTTTAACTTTGTTTTTTCCATTGGAGTTGCTTTCTGGGGATCTGAACAAAACCTTTTGCTGGATAAATAAGAGCTTGAACTCCTTTGGCTCCAAAGATAAGGGCACTTCCGCCCTCCAGCTCAAATCTTGGGTGTTCTTAGGCGACCCCTGTGGAGCGGTCACGGGACATGTCTCATGATGTGCAGGAGCCCCACAGGGAATCCAACTGACTGTAATGAAATGACTGACTTGTCCGAGAACGCACGCACAGAGGTTGGTTACCTAGCGTTCCGAGTCCTCACGGCTGCAGGAGACCGCCGAGGAGAGAAACCGAGACTTGTCAGAGGGTTTGGGATGACACAGTGTGGTGGGAGGTGACAGGCCCTTGGAGCTCAACCCACAACCCTGACATCTCCATCACCTTGGTTGGAAAAGTCCTCCTACAACTCTGGTCTCTAGTAGTTGGGCTAGTGACCTGTTACCCTGCCGTTCATGTTCCCAAGAGCCCTGGTCCTTCCCGAAGTCTAGGAGAGAGGGCAGCCGCAGCCACCCTTGAAGGGAAGGGACAGTCCCTGATGAACTACCCCTGAGGCTTTCATGGATGTTAATATAATGAAGAAAAGATTAACGTTCAAGCGGTTGCAAGATTAGTTTTCTCTCGTGGAGGTTCCTTTAAAATCATTGTTTTCCAAGTAGGTTCAGTATCTGATTCACTTAGTTCTAAACATGCTTCACCCCTCTGGAAACAGGATATGTGGGCATCACTGATTTCAAGAAAATCTCATCCTATCAGGTAGTGGGGAGGGCTGGGGTAGCGGGGAAGAGTGGGGAGAAAATGGAGACAACTGTACTTGAACAACAATAAAAAAGTTTAAAAAAAGAAAAAGAAAATCTCACCCTATCAGGTCACATTGCCCCATAACGTTTTCTAGTTGGAAGGGAAGTGGTTCTGATAAAAACAGACATTGGTTGATTAGATATCCTTGCCATCTGGGCGGAAGCTTTGCTCCGAGGGAGAAGGCAACTTCGCACCGTGAGGTTAAGAACAGATAGTGAAGCCCCAATGATTGTAAGAGCCTTCCTGGCTTCCCCTTTGCTGATACAGTCAGTTGCTCCTAAACCATTAGTAAGAAGAAGGAGAAAGCCCCTCTCAGGGTCCTCAGAGCAGCCCTGTGCTTGGTTCTAAATCCCGGTTCAGGCTTCTACGGCCACTCTGCACGTGGTCTGGCTTTCTACGGTAACAACAGACTGCAGGAGATACCTGCAGGCCTTGTTTAGCAATTCGGTTATTTTGCTCCCAGAAACCAGTTCTGGAGGAAGTCAGGGTAATTTTTACGTAGATTCTTTAATTCTGTCCTAGTCCAAGGAATGTACAATCGCAGGGTCCCCTCTGCCCGAGAGCAGCCTTTCTGGTTTTTTATTTTGAGTGCGGTTTCCCTGTGCTCCTCCTCAAAGCCTCTAATTTCTCATCAAGCTAAGCCTCCCATTGGTTCAGTTTATTTTTAGAGCTGCCCCTCTCTAACTTTGCAGGCAAAAATCGACTTAGACATCAAAAGGGCTATGTTTTGGCCATCTGGGGTTGATATCACTTCCAGTTAAATCTTCCCATTCCTGTAAGTACTTGCAAGTAAAGGCTTCCTCATATCGTACATTTGCAGGAGTGTCTGACCTTGGAGGCCCGATTTCCAATGTTCTTACTTAAAAGATACAAGAAGCAAATTAAATCCATGGTATTGGATTTCTCTTGTTTTGGACATTTGGGGACAATTAGAAAGCTTTGAATAAGAAATGAAAACAGCATATTAAGAAACTTATTTTAAATGAGCTAATATTTTGGCTATGTAGGAAAATCCTCCGATTTTTTAAGATGCATACCAAAGTTGAAGAATAAAGGCAAACCCGAAGGATAGATGTGAGATGCGAGGAGTGACGTAAGACAATGAGAGTGATACCCGCGGTGGTTTAGAAATCAGATAGACTTGCTTATGGCAGTGATAGGGTGGGGACATAAAGTAGAAAGAACGAGAAGTCCCGTGGGTCTCGGGCCGCGCAACTTCACGTGCGCTTCACGGAGCAGAGGCGTGCGCTGGCCTGGGCCTCGATCGGCAGACACACGGGCAGGCCCAGCCTAGACCTGCCGCACCAGCACCCGAGCTTCAACAGGGTCCTTGAGCACTGCGTAGGGGCCTTGACTTCAAGAACCATTGAAGTCGGGAAGAGGGTAGAGATGTTGTTAGCCGTACACTTTGAAGTCAAGTTTGCGGGTAGAAATGACTGCTGCAGCCTCAATTGAAGAATAGAAATCAGATCTTACAATTTCCAAACCAGAAGAGGGAGGAAAATGAAAGGAATAATTAACTCGGTGTTCCTCAGTCCCTCTGCTCTGTGACGACTTCCACGGCTCCTAACCACATGGCGAAAGTCTGACAGGTTTTCTCAGAATTATGTCCACTCGCTGTCTCCTTTGTTTCCACCCGTTGATGTGAGGGGGACAGAAAAACAGGAGTAAACGTTATGGCTGATTAATGAATTCTATTTCTGGTGGCCAGTATGGATTAATGTTGGATTCCTTCCTTCATCTTGTAGTTGCTTTGTTTGGCTAAGCTGGCTGATGTTTACTCATATTTTGGATAACATTTTTAGTGTGACGTGGGGGTAGAGGTTGGAGAATTTCACTTTATCTGACAATTCCAAAAAAGCTTTTGGATAATCCTCATGTTATGTATGTCTTAGTTCTCAATTGTGTAACAAATTCCCTCAGGATTTAGAATCTTTTCAGACAGCAAACATTTACGTCACAATGTCTGAGGGTCAGGGATCGGGCCCTTCATTGGGTTGTCATTAAGATGTCCTCTAGGGCTGCAGTCACCTCAAGACGTCTGTGGAGCTGAGGACGCACTTCCAAGGTTATCACCTAGCTGTTGGCAGGCCTCAGTGCCCCAGGGGTTGGGGGACTGAGGGCCTTGGTTCCTTGTCCCTCAGTAGGGCTGCTGTCACCGTGGCAGCTTGTTTCCCCCACGGTGAGTGATTAGAGAGACTAAGAGAGGCACTATTTTTAACCTGAGCAACCTGAACATGGACATGACCTATCATCTCTGGTTCACTCTGTTTTTTGGAAGTGAGTCACTAAGTCTAGCACATGCTCACAGGTAGAGAAAGTGAGCATTACCTCTTGAAGAAAAGAATATTATAGCCTTTGTGGATATACTTTTTTTATTTTAAATCCTCACCCAAGGATATTTTTTTAATTGATTTCGAGAGAGAGGAAGAAAGAGAGTGAGGGAAACACTGATGGGAGAAACATCAATGAGTTGCCTCCTGCACACACCCCGACCAGGGATCGAACCCACAACCTAGGTATGTGCCTTGACCGGGGATCGAACCAGCAACATTTTGGTTATAGGACAAGGCTCCGATCAACTGAGACACCAGGCCAGGGCTGGGGATATTGCTTTAAAACCAATATCACTGCAGTGTATGTGAAAAACTGTGACATAGGAAAATGACTAGATATTCTGAGAATAAAAATGAGGGTGCAGCTCTTCTAATGTGAGAATTATAAATCCAAAAGTGGTAGATAGTACCATTCTTATTCAATATATCTTTTCAGTAATTTCATTTTCTAATTACAAAGAACTTCATGTTCGTTATCATGGAAAGTACAAGACAGTTTGAATATGACATAAGCTTATATTTGGACAACAGCAAATAACTACTCTCTATCTTTTGACCATTTTGCTGCTTTTTCTTCCAAACATGTTTATGTACACATATTTTTGTAGGCACATGGGCGTGTTGGGAAATCTGCTTCACCCAGCCCATAGCCCTGTCTTCCCAAAGTTCATGGTTCCGCACACTTTCACACCTAAAATGTTCCTACTCCTTGAAATGGTCCGATGATTTAAACATAAGTCTGAAAAGCGCAAGATTTTTTTTTTTAAAGAAATGATTAATGTTCAATGGCATTGTTTTCCTTGAAAAGATAAATACATATGAGCTGATCCGTGATTTTGGCTGACTTCTTTTTTTAAAAAAGTGGGTTGAAATGGCAGCTACTCTTCTATATTTCATTCCAGTTTGGGTTTAATTAAGATAGACCTGTCAGGAAAAGAAAGCCAGAGAAAATTGCCAAGCACAAGGCCTGATCACCGGCTCTCGCATTTACACTTAGGACGGTGCTGACCTTCGGGAACACCCGGGACGGGCTGTCCTCGGACTCTCCTCCGTTGTGCTTTGCCCGTTGTTCTTACATTTCCTGGCAGTGGTCTCGAGAGGAGGAATTTTTTTAAGTCATTTTTTTTTGTATTTAAAGTGAATCCTTTTCAATTTTGAAAGAAAATCACTTTATAGCAGCTGTTGTAATCAACCCATGTGAATGCTTGAGCAGGAGTCACAGCGAAAATATACACATTGTCCAGCTTTGGGTTTCTATCATGTGTCCATCCGCCTTATGTGTGGACTAGCAGATACATACGTACATACATACATGCATGCATACAGTGGCATGTTGTCTTGATTATTGCTATTGTTTTTGTTCACTTTCTGATTTGGAGAAGAGGAAGAGGAAAAATAAGACTGTTTTATGGGGATAAGGTATGCTAGGGGTTCTAGTGAGCTGCCTGGAGCAGAGACTTCAAATACAAGAGTGGCTGACACGTAATCTCAGAATGTCCTTTCCTCCCACAGAACGTGAGCTGGGTCGTGGCTCCATGAAGCCGTCGGGGCTGAGGTTCTGCTGCACCATCCTCACCGCGTAGCTTCTGCCCTCACACTCATCCCACGTGGCAAGACTCCCGCAATGATCACCGCACTCCAGACAGGAAGAGGAAGGACGAGAGAAAAGCAAAAGACTCCTCGTCAGCTCCAGAGCTCTTAAAGAACTTCCCCCAAAGCTCACTCAGCAGATTCTGCTCATCCCATTGGCCTTCCCCATAAGCAAGGGAGGCAAGAAAATACTATTTTGGGGCGGGGTGCATTGCTGCTCCCCACAACACAGAGAAAACAATCGAAAAGTAGAGAAAAGATATTGAGTAGGCATATAGATCATAGAGTGGAAAACCTGATTTTATACCAAATAACCAAGGGTTAGGGAGAGCGAGTACGAATATCCTGTAAGTGCCGTCATTTGTAACAGAAGCTTGACAGCTATAACTTCACACAAAACTCTACTTGCTCAAGTATTGAGGTTAACTGTAAACTATATCAACATTAGAACGGCAAACATTTAGAAGTTCAATCAATTGTACATACAAGGACGACAACTCAGGACTGTTTCGTTATAATCTGATAATACATACTGTATGTGTTCTTAATGTCTGAAACCCCCAACCTGCTCAAAACGCGCCCGGCTCTGTAACTGCTCACTGGTTTCTGGAAAAGAACAACCAGTAGAGGGCGCTCACTGAAGAGGCAGGGAAATCACAATGCCATTTTGCATGTACATAAGATTTTAAACAAAAACAAAGAAAAACTTCTTACATGTATGCTGTATTTTAAAAACACAGCACTTCTGAGAGATGGATAGGTTTTCTTATTCTCTGGTCTCTGATAAGGAAAACCGTTTACTCTAGAATCATTAAATAATTTGCATAACCCCATAAAATATATTTGTGGTCTAGCTGGTTCTTTAACGGAGATCATCTTCCAAGTCCATGGTTCTCACAAGAGGTGCCAAAACTCAAATCATTCTCTCTGAGAAAAGGAAATTAAGACAAAATCAAGTACCTGAATTTGTGACTCCAACAAAACCGGGCAAGGAAGGCCGCGCTGTGCTGATGGGCCGGAGCTGCGGGAGGGGCAAGCTACTCGGACTTGAGTCACTCGACTGTCTGGGTCACAGCGGTCACTTGGCCTGTGTGTGCTGTCAGTACAGACCTGGGGTATCAGTTGCAAAGGACGTGACAGCACTCAAACAGGAAATGACCAGGACAATATTATGACATGAAAAGCATCGTCACTGTAAGATGCAGGTCTCTGGAAAGAGAGCCTTTGTTTCACAGTCAAAATTTAATTTGATAGAAAAACCTGATTGAAATTTAATCATACCAATTATAAAAGACAACCGCTGTCACGCATTCTCCAGTGTGAATGTGGCTGAAGAAAAACAGCAACATTTGTCAGTGGGACTGAAAGTTTGGCTTCTATAAGGCCATGCTTGTTGCCGGACAGCTCTAAAAAGACAGCATAGATGACTAATTATCTGGTTACCTCTTTTAATAGGCTGCATACAAACTCCTAACATCTGTTCTTGTCTGAAACTATAGAAACCGGCTATCCATCACTGCGTTTTGTTGTTCAGAACACAAACAGGCCTAACATAATTAATCAGGAAAATGACTCATCGGTGGCCGTGAGTCGGTCATGGCCTGCCACTGCTAAAATGCAAACACAGTCCTCACTCATGCACAGGCGGGAGGGACACTGCATCCTCACTTTGTTACACCAGGTCTTACCACGAGTGCCTGACAAATACTATAAACAATTTGATACAGTACTTTATTTCCTGTGTGAGGGGAACTTGGAAAGACTATAGAGAAAACTACAATAATGATTCAGAGGGCTAGAAAAGGTAGATAAATGATTTAAGGTTGAAATATTTATTTAGGTTTAAGCAGAAAAGTTCCAAGAGTACCTAATTGTGCACAGTATCTTTGAGCACATTATATAATCATTGATTGTGACCATATAGTGTACTCTTCAGTGAAAGGAATAAAATAAGCATAACACAATACATTTAAAATATACATATGTAGAAAACTCTTGACTACAGAGCTATTAATGGGAATAGTTGCCAAGAGAATCTGGAAAATTTCTTTCCTCAATTCACCTTGTAAAGAGAATAGATGTGCGACAAACTGGAGCTTGTCGGGGGTGGTTAAGGCGCTTCGTGACCGTGGTGCGGAGTCCTGGGGCGCAGCGACTGAAGAGGCGGCTGGGCACCACCGTGTGAATGGCCTGTTAGACTGGAAACAATGCAAAACGTGGGAAGTAATTTTAACCTGGAGAGTGGCATGATTCACTTTATTGCAGGACAGTGACTTCAGCAGAACCTTAGTCATCCTGTGACATCTAGGATTTGTGAAATGTACTATATTTGTCTGGGATCTCGACAAAATACCTGACTCTGTATAAGTCAAAAACTCTACCCGTATTGGCAGAATTGTTGAAGCTAACCCCACCGAGTTCATGTGGACTCATTCAAGCATTTCCCCATGCTTGCACGATAACATTTGATACCACAGAAGTTTTTTTTATTAGATTTAGTGGGGTGACATTGCTTAATAAGAACATGTAAGTTTCGAGGGTACATGTCTGTGATATTTGATCTGTATATTGTACCGTGTGCCCACCACCCAGGTCAAATCACCTTATGTGTGTGGTCCCCTTTACTCTTTACTACCCCCTACCCTCCCTTCCCTCTGGTAACCACAATACCGTTGTCAGTGTCTATGAGTTGCTGTTTGCTTGTTTTCTTATTTATTCATTTGTTGCTTTCAGTTTTACATCCCATTTTTGAGTGAAATCACATGGTTCTTAAAATTTCCTGTCTGACTTATTTGGCTTAGCATGACATTCTCAGGGTCCATCTATGTGATTGCAAATGGCAGCGTGTCACCTTTTCTTATGGCTGAGTGGTGTTCGATCACCACATCTCCTTTATCAATCATCTATCAAGAAACACTCTGGTCATTTCCATGTCTGGGCTACTGTGAATTATGCTGCAATGAACAAAGGGGTGCACATGTTTTTTTTTAATAAACGTTTTCAAATTGTTCAGATGTGAAGGACCCATACACTGAAAACTACAAAGAATTTAACCAGAAAAATACAAGACCTGTACTCAGAAAATTATAGGACATTGAAGGAAATTGAAAAAGATAAAAATAAATAGAAGCATATACTGTGTTAAGATGTTGGAAGAATTAACATCATTAAAATGTCCATAGTACCCAAAGCAATCTATAGAATCAGACATGTATGGAACCACAAAAAAAACCTGAATAGCCAAAGCAATCCTGAGAGGGGTAAAAAGCCAACGGTATCATCCTCCCTGACTTCGAATTATATTATAAAGCAACAATAATCAAAACAGTATCATATTGGTAGCAGAAGAGACAGAACAATCAAGCAGGATTAAGAGCTCGGAAATAGCCAAAAACATACAACAGAGAAAAAAGAAAGCCTCTTTTATAAATGGTGCTGGGAAATTGGAAAGCCACGTGCAAAAGACCAAAACCAGGAACAAGACTTTTCTTGAAGTACTAATAGACACAGGACTCACCCCTTGCAGTAGCCCCTGTATTATTTTTTCTTTAAGTCCACCTGAAATATGTTTTATACTCATGAATTGAGGTTCTCCTTTCTTTAGAAATCATTTCCACTTAGATAGTCAACACCTGTTCACCTTTACTGGGCGCATCAACACGTACATGTAAACTGTCATGCCCCAGAGATTTAACAAAGCTTTGTCTCTTCACAGGTTTCTAAACAGGATCTCAAGGATCTCAAATTTCCTAATATTCTACTCTCATGCAATATGTGGATTATCTACTGCAAATTTCTAAAGACAGAAATAAAGCTCCATTATAATATTGCATGTCAACCATTATTGGAAAATCAATCAATCAATCAATCAATCAGCAGGGAAAAAAATAGCTCTAAAACTTACCTTCCCAAAAAGGACCACGAAATGTCAAGAAAAATAAAACCCTATGATTTGTCACCTTACCTGAGGCATGAGATGACTCAGGGACACAAGTCTTATGACCATGAGTCCCTGAGAGATTTCCAAGGCAGATGCCGAGAAGACAATTCTGGAGACTCTAGTTTTCACCTCCTTTTTTGGACGTTGGCTTCCCACCTTCTCTGAAATAATGTTCTCTCTCTATGTTTCCAATGTGGGGCTGCACTTCCCAAACTGAGGTTAGCTCTAAAACTCCCTACCCCAGGCCTGCCTGACTTCGTAGACCTTCTCTCTGTGCGTTCACAAACCCCACGGTCAGGTTTACTGCTCGTTCCAGTCTTTCTCTTGCCCATTAACAAAGGCTAACCTGTCCTTCCTTGAGGTTATAGAAGCTGCTAGAAAACACATGAAGGCTTCTCCTAGCATAATTTTGGAGTCTTTCATGAATCTAGTGATATTCTGACTGAGTAAACTTTGTAACTTACTGAAAAATATTTATTTTGCCACAAGCTGACTCACATTTCATGAATATTGTTATGTTCTCTCTGTATGTTGCTAGTTATCACAACAGCACATAAACATCACCTCTCTCCTCTTATCAAAAGAGGGAGAAACAAACTACTGCTTAGCATCTGTCTTAGAATCGTCCATGCCCCTTGTACATGAAGCACCTTGGGAAAATCGACACTTGACTCAGCTTATTGATGGATTATACAATTAATGGCAGAAAAGAGAAATTCTGGTCTGGCTATTACAGATCTCCCTTAATCCTCAGAATATCATCCCACAATGAGGGGCAAATCGGTTCAAATGACAAAACTGATTGCCTTCACCAGAAGTTTCCAACTGGCCAGAGAAAGAAAGTTGGTTTATAAACAAACTGTAGATATGTGTCTCGTGTCTGAGACATTGAGATGCTTAGGAAATAGCGAGCCTGCCAGGTCAAAGGCTGGACAAGTCAAAGAACCTAATGCCGCAAAGACAGCTCCTATTACAAAGGCACTTTCTAGTCATTAAAAAGTGGCTGATCTCAAGACCAAGGGAAATATCCTGGCTCAACATTACACTATCCAGGCCGTCCTTGCAAAGGGAGTTGTGACATTCCCCCAAACCAAGTCTTCGGGGAGTTCAAAGAAAGCATTATTAAATGCACAGTTCCGCCTCAACATCAGATAAAAATATCGTAAATGATCTGGATAAAAACTACAGTAAAAGAGTCCCCAGCAGCTCCAGGACAGAAATCCCACTGTGGCCGAGGAAGTCATCCGGAACCTCGCTGAGATCCTACCTGAGATACTTGCACTACAGCAGGAACAGATTGGCCATTGTTCTAAAGCAGCACTGATAGCAAGCTTTAAACAAACACAATCATGGAGTGTGTCCTTTGTGCTGGGCTTGCCTGCCAACAGCACAATTCCAGCAAAGTTGTCAAGGTGGGGAATGGACAGTCGTCAAACCTGGAGGGCCCACATCAATACCTTCAAATGAACTCTGAGCTAGTGCTCACTTGCAATGGAAGATGAGTGTTCTCTGGTTGTTGTCTGCTTATTTTCAGGATGGGTCAAGCCCTTCCCTCTTGAAGAGCTGCATCTCTCGAAATAGCAAAAATGCTACTTAAATTTATGGCTTGTGCTTGGGAAACTCTAACCCTCTTTAGATTTACTGTCATTAATCAATTCTACAAAGCACTACCACTTACTCAAATATTCTGCTTTCTATGCCAGGGGGTTGACAAAACAATGGCCTAAGGGACAGATCTAGTCTGCCAACCATTTTTGTAAATAAAGTTTTATTAGAATAAATTCATTTCATATTGTTTATGGCAACATTTATGCTATAGCAACAGATTTGAGTAGTTATAAGAGAGACCACAAACCTAAATTATTTATTATCTGACTCTTTACGGAAAATGTTCACTGATTCCAGGTCTATACCATCCTTGACCTTCAAGCAAATGGAAGGAATACTCATATGAAACTGAGCCAAATTTTCCAAAAACAGTTAAAACTGTATAGGCCAGAGTTCTGGCCAAGATGGAAGAGTAGGCAGAAATGCTTCACTTCCTCACACAACCAAAAGAAGGACAACAACAAACTTAAAAACAAAAGACAACTAGAACTGCCAGAAAATTTAACTGTATGGAAGTCCAACAATCAAGGAGTTAAAGAAGAAACATTCATCCAGACCAGAGAGCTGAAACAAACAAACAAACAAACAAACAAACAAAATGGCTCAAATGAAAGAACAGCTCAAAGCTCCAGAAAAAATACAACTAAGTGATGAAGAGACAGTCAACCTATCAGATGCACAGTTCAAAACACTAGTAATCAGGATGCTCACAGACTTGGTTGAGTATGGTTGCAAAACAGAAGAAAAAGTGAAGGCTATGGAAAGTGAAATAAAGGAAAATGTACAGGGAACCAACAGTGATGGAAAGGAAAATGGGACTCAAATCAATGGTTTGGACCAAAAGAAAGAAACATTCAACCAGAACAGAATGAAGAAACAAGAATTCAAAAAAATGAGGAGAGGCTTAGGAACCTCTGGGACAACTTTAAACATTCCAACATCTGAATCATAGGGGTGCCAGAAGGAGAAGAGGAAGAGTAAGAAAATGAAGACTTACCTGAAAAAGTAATGAAGGAGAACTTCCTTGATATGGCAAAGAAAATATACTTCCAGGAAGTCCAGGAAGCTCTGAGAGTCCCCCAAAAACTGGACCCAAGGAAGCACACACCAAGGCACATCATAATTACATTACCCAAGATTAAAGATAAGGAGAGAATCTTAAAAGCAGCAAGAGGAAAGGAAAGAGTTACCTACAAAGGAGTGCCCATAAGGCTATCAGCTGATTTCTCAAAAGAAACCTTACAGGAAAGAAGGGGCTGGCAAAAAGTGTTCGAAGTCATGAAAGTCAACAACCTCCATCCAAGATTACTCTGTCCAGCAAAGCTATCATTTAGAGTGGAAGGACAGATAAAGTGTTTCCCAGATAAGGTCAAGTTCAAGGAGTTCATGATCACCGAGTCCTCATTATATGAAATGTTAAAGGGACTTATCTAAGAAAAAGAAGATCAAAACTACAAACAGTAAAATGACAACAAACTCACAACTATCAAAAGCCAAACCTAAAAAAACAAAAACAAACTAAGCAAACAACTAGAACAGGGACAAAATCACAGAAATGGAGATCACATGGAGGGTTATCAGTGGGCAGAGGGAGAGGGGAGATGGGGGAGAAGGTACAGGGAATAAGAAGCATAAATGGTAGGTACAGAATAGACAGGGGAGGATAAGAACAGTACGGGAAATGGAGAAGCCGAAGAACTTACATGTACAACCCAGGGACGTGAAGTAAGGAGGGAGGGTGGTAGTGCTGGAGGGTGGGGAGAGGCAGTGCAGGGAGGAGGGGAATAAAGGGGAGAAAAAATTGGGACAACTGTAATAGCATAGTCAATAAAATATACTTTTAAAAAAAGAACTGTACAGGAATGCCCGTAGCTATAGTTACAAAGAGATCAGACCATTTGGCAGTTGATTGGCTTTCTGTGAGTTAGAAAAGGTCAACTCATAAGTCCAGTAATACCACTTATAATTTTTGCTGCACTTTGCTGCAAGAAGATGTGGTCAAATAGTGCCAGAAAGTCATATATAACACACAGTCTTATCAAATATATGGACTTTTCCTCAACATCAAACAAATCAACCTTTGCAGGAACTAAAACCTGGAAACTTGGTTTTCTGGAATATATATCAAGATAAAAACAGCCCTTGATCCCTTTGAACCGAACCTTATCAGGTACCCTGAACAACTGTTACAGGGGCAAATCTTCAAGACTTTGGTTTGCAGATCAATAAATTCCAATTAAAGAGGCAAATATCATCTTTGGATCCTTACGAAGCCAAGTAGAGAGTTCAACCTTAGGGGAACGAAACAATGCTTTTTATTTTGAAAAGATCACGCATGCTGAGGGCTGGGAAATCACTTGAAGGGAGGAAAAGTTCGAAAAGGAAAGTCATTAAGTGGCGCTGCAGCTGCCCAGGTAAGAGGTAGTTATTTCTGGGATTAGTCGCTGTCCACTGCATCCGTGGTCGGAGGAGGTGTAGACTCAGAGACGGAACTGGGCAGTTCTCAAGGGAAGGATCATGGGAAGGAAAACTGGAATAAACAAACAATCATTAGAGGAGCTGCATTCTGAGTCAAAAACAATTTTTTCCCGCCCTTCTACTCCATGTCCCAAAGTCACAAAGCCCAGATATTTGAAAGGACAAGTTCCATCAAATTATTGAAGAAAAATAACCTGTATTGTCTACACACTCTTGAGAAGACATGCAATGGAGAAAGAGCTAATGATTTCATTTTATAAAGGTCCTATAACATCGTTGTGAAAGCTGGACAAAGACTGTTCAATGAAAGAAATAGATGGCTCAGTGTTATTTCTTAAGTCCTGTATAAATTTGACATATTACCACACAGATTTCTGAAGATGATTTTTAAAACCACATCGTATTCTAGTAGTGTTTATTCAAGGTATATAAAAGGACACCTCATTTAATTTATCACCTAAAAAGATTAAAGGAGTAAAGTTTATATGATCTTCTCAAAAATTTTCATACATTTATTTTTGGCTAAGATTTATCCAGTAATTACATTAGGTTACAGAAGTTTCTCAATGCTTTCAAAATAGCTTTCAGCAGCAGCAGCTTTTCGCTGTGATACGGCTAACATGTGAATACACGTTGATAGATAAAATTCAAAAGACAGAATATGATGTGAACATTAAATGGTTAGAATAGAACGTCAAGTGCTGTCTTGCACAGCGTACCCTGGGACCCACCGTTAATTCATCCTGGAGCTTGTGAGGAGTGCCAAAACCAACCAGCACCAAACCATGAAGCATTTTCTCCTGTGGGCGGCGCTGTGGTCCACAGAAGTTCTAGGGAGGAGCGCCGAGTGCTGGCACATTTTTTTCTCATCAAAATGTGCCAAGGACATGGTTTCACGAGTTCTGAGGCTGGCAGCTACTGAGGTATGACTGTGTATCATTTTCCTGCCTCCCACAGGCTGGAATGTGGTCTTGTAATTTCACACGAGACCGAAATAAATGTCGTTTACTCAGTGTGTCACATCAGTGACATCAGCTCTGCAGATCACAACCTAATCTACAACACAATAAAGATGTTTAAATGTGTCTCTATTTCAAATCTCATTTCCAATGCATCTCAAGAAAAATCTTAAGATTAAGATATTAAAATGTGCCCTGGCCGGTGTGGCTCTCAGTAGGCTGAGCGCAGCCTGAAAACCAAAGGGTGGAGGTTAGGTTCCCAGTCAGAGCACGTGCCTGGGGGGTTGCGGGCCTGCCTGGCTCCTGGTTGGTGTGAAAGGCAACCAATGGACGTTTCTCTCTCACGACGATGTTTCTGTCCCTCTCTTTCTCCCTCCTTTCCCCTCTTCTAAAAAAAAAAAGATATTAAAACTTTTATGATTACCTACCTGGCAGGGGAGGTGGTGATGGCGAAGGTGGCCTTCCCAGAGCAAGGCTCATCCGACGCACTCTGCACGTGCTGACCCCTGCGGTTTCCCCAAGTGTGGGGAACTGGATGCCGCATCTGTGGCAGTGGGGGACTGTGCTTGCGCTGTCCCCTGAAACCAGTTTATGAAATAGTGTCACTGTCCCTTAGCAATATGCCAGGATAAACCTGATCTATCATTCCGATGTCAGTTTTACTTGATGGCTCAGAGAAATTAAATAATTTGTATAAAATCACAAATATATAATATTTCCTAGATTTAAATTCTTCTATGCTCTGCTCCAAAGCCTATGGTTTAATTACCACCCTTTATCACATCCCTTTCTTACTGAGAACTTAAATACAACATTAGTAGGAATTTTTAAATCAAAACTTGATCATTTTAATGTAGTCTCCCAATTGTCAGGAATTTTCATCAATTTTTATCTTTTGTAAACAGTACTCAAGAGGAAAAAGTTTCAGAAGCAGTGGCTTAGATAATTTTACTTTACAAATCAAAGGAATTTAAATACTGAAACCTAGCCCATTGGCTCTGTGCAGAACAGCAGTTAATGTTTATGACTTTTTCTCCACCATTTTTCCATTTTTAGATTTAGTATA